>APFE031625010.1:114088-249843 GCA_000404065.3 Pinus taeda | reverse complement strand
TAAAAAAGGATGCTCGCTCCAGTGCTCCGACCACTGTGCAGAAGGAGCAAACCAAAGAGAAGGGTGCTAAGGAAAAGGTTGACTCCCCCATCCTGTCAGCAAGGGAGTTGAGGACGAAGAACAGAAGCGACAAAGCTGGAGCAGGCCATGTCAGCCCAGCTACGCCTCCAGCACCCGCCAGCAAGCCAAAAGAAAAGACCACGGCAGCAAAACAAATGAAGAATAAGACACCTGTCACTACAGGAAAAGTCAAACAGGCTCCTACAGGAAGCCCAAGGACGGCTTCTACAGGAAGCCCGAGGATAGCTTCTACAGGAAGCCAGGCCAAGACATAGTCAAAAGAGAAGAAGGTGGACATCCTGGCTAGAGAGGCAGCGGCTGTATTAGCTGGCCTCAGTACGCCACCTGTAGAAAGGGAAAAGAAAGAGAGACCCTCCTCTCTATTTCAAATGTCGGAGAAGCACGAGGATTAAGACCGGGAAACCGCAGGCACCATCCAGCAGCCCAATCATCATCAAGGACACCCCCGGTTCTCCCACAGCACAGACACCTCCTTCTCCAAAAGATCAATCACCCGAAGTTCGATCACCGGTTTCTCCCGAAGCCAGATCACCCGGTTCTTCCACGGAACGATCACCCACTTCTTCTAGTGAGAGATCCCCCTCAAAAATCACAGTCACCTATGAGAAGGGGAGCCCAAAGAAGAGTACGTGGCAAGAAAGAATAGACCTGATGGACGAGAAAACACGGCTACAGCAAGCCCAGGAGGTCCTACAGGATACGCTGGCTCGTCTACAGGGGAGGGGCCCTCGTCAACTAAAAAGGATGAGCTAGAACCTCCAAGGGAGGAAGAAAAAGAGCAAGGAAAAGAGCATATCCCTGAGCCTACCCCTTCACCAAATTTGAATTCTTATTACAATTTCTTGGAGGCGGGAAAAATCATCTCGCAAAAATTTACTGTTCCATTATTTATTGCGTTGGAAGAAGAAAAGCTCCGGTCTCATACTTGGATGCAGATCGCCAAATCTAAGGGCGTGGCCGACATAGGCCCTCTACAGGCACAGCTCAGAGAAATTAGGAGTGATTTTGCAATGGCCAAGCATGTGGCCAATTGCCAGCAAACGTTCCTACAGGAAGAAAACCAAAGGCTAAGTTTGCAGCTGAAAGAGCTGAAGGCAGGAACATCAACATCCTCTAAGGATGTTGTGCAAGGCCAGCCAAGCACGAAGGAGGTGCCCTCCGGCCTTGAAGAAACCATAGTGCAGCTACAGGAAGAACAACAGCAAGAAAAAATTGTAGAGCAAGCACTCAAGGAGCAGCTACAGCAGAAAGACACACAGCGAGCTTGCATGGCCAGCTGGGCCATAGAGGCAATTCAGTGCAGGGCACCTGCCAGATCTTACGGTTTGTTTTTAAGGGATCAGTGGCTGCAGTTCCAAATAAACACCCTGGCACAAAGAGGTATCTTAATTCAAAGCCCACACCAGTTTCTCGAATTATGCAGTACTAGCTCAGCAGAGGACAGAGCCAAATTGGCGGAGTTCTACCTTCACAATTTGGCCCTGCCTAATGAGGTCTCATGGGACCCCAACATTGCCTTGGGTGACCTACAATTGATGGCATTGGCCTCATGGTTAAACCATGAGGACCAAAGAGCAAACGAGGCCAAATTGATCATGAACAAGGAAGTGAAGGAGCCACTGCTCATTAGGCCAGAAATAGAAGACCCGGTCACCCTCATCTCGACACATAATCAGTTAGCTACAGACCCCACAGCTTCCCTAAGGTGGATGGACAAACAAGCTCAAGCTATCGCCCACTTTGAGGATATGGAGAGACTGTTGGGGGACAATGCTGCTCATGCTTGTCAGCGTAGGTGGAATACCCTAGGCCACAGTCTACAAGTCCGAGAATATCACACACCTATCCGGATGAGGGAAGCTTTGGCCAGGGTTGCACTCTACAAGAAATCTGTGCAGAGCCTCCAGGCCAATTGGATTGGCCTTAAACTCAGCCCACCACTACTGCTGGCCCTAACTGAGGGAAATTCAAAGGAAAGTGAAGGTCAGCAATGGGCAGAGGTGGACAGGACAACAGGATTTCACACCCGCAGGGAAGACACTACCACAGAGCCTTGGGATGCCAGCGAAGCAGTGAGGGCCATGAAGGACGAGGACTTGGATTGGTTAGCTTCAAGGCATGGAGCAAATGTTTCAGCTGGGGGTTGATGATTGAGCCCCAGATTTTGGTACAATTCCGGGCTTCATTTTGGCCTACTTTACTTGCTCAAAACCATTCATCTTTTGATTTGCTTATGCATGCATTTCTTGAGTTATTTCGTGTTGTTTGTAGGGAGGGGAAGGTTTAGGACACCTTTATCCACGTGACTAATTGCATTGTAGATTCCAGGTTTGGCATTAAAAAAGGGGAACAAAAGACAAGTAAAAGGAGTAAGGAGACATAAGTTGGCACTGGCTGACTTTGTGGAAGGGATGTCCACAGTATTGGGACATTCCTCGTGATTCCCACCGAGAACTCCAAGCTCCAATCAATCTCCCCTCCGAGCCTCAGAAGTAGCCAGCTGTCCTGCAGGAACAATAGTCATCAACTGTTGACTGCCTCACAAAGCCGCAGTTACACTTCAGTTGGACAGCCGAGCTCCTAAAATCAAGGCTACTTGGCGGATCATCACTTTTTTTGTATAAATATGGAGGCCGTAGCCTTAGATAGGTTGTTGAATCTCTTGGGTTATCATATCATTTTGGGAATCAGTCCAGTTTTGGTTTCTTTTGCTGTAAGCCAGTTTGGCATGACATTGAATTATGAATAAAGAGGACAGTTTGTGATCGATTCCTGAGTTTTATTAGGAGACTATAGCTCTCAGGTTAGGGCCCAACCTGAGAGCCATAGATCCCCTCTGTTGTAGTATTGTTTTTAGTTCTTTTCCAGCACTTTACGTTTCATTTACACATGCAATTTGAATGGCAGTCTTGTAATTCGGTTTTCTTATGAGTTAGATAGATTTCGTTTATGGTACAATTACTTTTACTTGTTTAGCGTAGCAAATGATACATGACATCCATTGGAGCTCCAGCAAAATCGTTTGTTAAGGCTCACTGCCATCTCGTTTGAAGATTGGGGTGTAGTCCATAGCAGACCACCAAAAACACGCATGAGTTGGTTGATACAGTTATGATTTGGATTTAGATGCTTCCTTGTCATTTATACGAACCACACATCTCTTCATCACAGTCCCATATGTATTTCTCCTTTCGTTTTGGATCACTGTTCAATAAAATCACGGTACACTTAGTGAAGGTTGATGCATTTTTGGTTTGATCAACAGTTTGGGTCATTTGTTTCATTTACACTCTTCTCCATCTCGTTCCATTGCCATCCTTTCTATTTTGACCTTGCATGCAGCCACGTTTCTTTGCCTTACACCGCGTTCTGCCCTTTCCTAAACATCTCCTAATCCTCACGTAGCCTCATTCCTTGACTTTTCACATCCATCATTCCAGCACACTCCCTACGCCTGTTTCCCATCTCATCCTTCCATTCCTTAGCCTTCACCAACCTATTCCCTATCTCTCACATCCCTTCCTACCCATCCAGCACCTTTCCCTCACCTCAATCCTCCACGGTAGACCATCCTGTAGCAATTCAGAGACATCCTGTAGCAATTCAGAGACATCCTGTAGAAAACCCTGAGTTTCCTGTAGAATCCCCTGCAGACATCCTGTAGGAGATCTTCCACGCGGTTGCTGAGCTTCTGTACGTGGGACGCCTCTGTGGATGAATGCCAAGGGTCCATAGGGACCTCACCTAGCCTCTCCAACCTGTCCCACGCTTCCCCTCCTTCTCCATCCAATCTGCACAATCAAACCCTAATAATTAAACAAAACACAATCACTCCACCTACTTAATGAAAAAGTATAAAAACATGTCCTTGATAATGTCAGTAGTTTAGATTCATGCATTTCCACTTGTTAGATGTAGTAGCAGCATTGGTAGAAGTATTACTCATCCTCATTGCATTATAGAGGTTAGACTAGTCAAATTAGGGTTTCCTAGGGTTACATGCTTTGATTTACTTTTAGTTCATTTTTGTCAATTAGCTTAGTCTCTTTTGAGCTAGCTTTCGTCCATCATTGATAAAGCTTCTTCTGTGAGCCTATAGAAGTTGGCTTGAGCCCTAGCGGACTTGTGCCAGCTGACCAAGTTACAGCTGCGACAAGAGCTAGTACTTGTGCATACAGCACCGTCGCTTCCAAGTTTGTACGAACAACCGGGTTGATAAAATGAGAGACAGGAAGCCTCAGGAGTTGTAGCATTATTGCTACAATACTGGAGCTCACCACTTTGATGCTGGGAGGATGATGCTGAATCATACAACTGGGTTGTAATTCTCCCTTCCATTTTAATAAAGTTCTTTGATTTTTCCTCCATACAATCGTGTATTTGTAAATGTTATCATTTGTGAATGCCATTGTATGCTCAATGTATTTTTGATTCTGCATTGTTTATGATATAATAGATCAAGATGCTTTGATGGTGTTTTGTTACTTTGTTTCTATAGATATTCTCTAAGTAGGACAAGTAGGAAAGGAGTTGCAAGCTCTATCAACGGAGATGGAAATCAAGAAAGGAACACTATCTAGGGTTCATACCAACCTCTATGTAGTGTGATTTTCTCTATGTATGATAGATAAGAGAGAAGCAAAGGAACCAACCTGGATCTTCCGCTTGACTCCTTGCTTGATTTCCCTCTCCCTTGATAGAGTTTGCAACTCCTTTCCTACTTGTCATGCTCAGAGAATATTTGTAGAAACAAAGTAACAAGACACCTTCAAAGCATCTTGATCTATTATATCATAAATAATGTAGAATCAAAAATACATTGAGCATACAATGGAATTCACAAATGAAAAAATTCACAAATACACGATTGTATGGATGAAAACTCAAAGAACTTTATTAAAATAGAAGGAAGAATTACAACCTAGATGTCTGATCCAGCATCATCCTCCCATCATCAAAGCCCTCTTCACCTCATGAAAAGAAAGATCACCCAACAATACAATGCTCTTTCTCAAAGACATACTATCAACACTTCCTTGCAAATTACAAACTTCTAGCCTCTAGATCTCCCAAATGAGGGATCCACTTATAGATGTGTGCAAGGAAATACGTAAAAAGAAAAAATGAGCAATGTTTCCACAAGGTTCAAGCTTGTTAAAAAATAAATCCACCACTGTGCATATGTTACCACAAGGTTCAAGCTCATTAAAAAATAAACCTGCCTTCAATGAACAACCTTTGTGATTGCCATGCTATCAACCTTTTGAGCCTTGGTTGTGTTTTGCCATCACTTCCATCCTTTTGGCCGATCAAATGCTTCCACTTGATTGTTTACTCTTTTGAGGAATAGCTGCGACAAGTGGTCCTATTAGCCAACCTCTTCACATCACCATGTTTTGAGAAGTTCCAAGCTTACTCGGAACCAGTTGCTACCCTAAACGCCACTCGTTCCTAAAAAATGAGTCTCCTTTAAAATCTTTTCGGACTCATTAAATATGAAAAGATCGTTGAGCTATTGGATTTTCCATCTCATTAAAGTAATCGAAATTCCATCCCTCCTATATATTTTAATATTTAACCCCTAATGGTGCTTTGATGGTGTTTTAATTGGTTTAACTCCTTGCTTGATTTCCCTCTCCCTTGATAGAGCTTGTAACTCCTTTCCTACTTGTCCTGTTTAGAGAATATCTGTAGAAACAAAGTAACAAAGCACCATCAAATCATCTTGATCTATTATATAATAAACAATGCAGAATTAGAAGTACATTGAGCATACAATGGCATTCACAAATGACAACATTCAGAAATACACGATTGTATGGAGGAAAACTCAAAGAACTTTATTAAAAGAGAAGGGAGAATTACAACCTAGCTGTCTAATCCAACATCATCCTCCCAGCATCAAAGCCCTCTTCACCTCATGAAAAGCAAGATCACCCAACAATATGATGCTCTTTCTCAAAGACAAACTATGACTACTTCCTTGCAAATTACTAAATTCCAACCTCTAGATCTCTCAGATGAGGGATCCATTTATAGATGTGTGCAAGGGTGTGAGTCATCTCGGGGTTATTTATTAGTGTCACTCCACTTGTTGTTCTTGGCTCCACTTGGAGATTTCTTGGACCTCTTACTCATCCCTGGGTGAATTCAGAGAGGCAAGTGTCATAGAGGAAGTTTCTAGAAGATTCCATGAGCATCCACTTAGCAAACTGTCTTGGACATTTGTCCATCCCCACTCATCAAAATAATTTGTGATTTCCTCTATGTGTGATAGATAAGAGAGAAGCAAAGGAACCATTGTTGGGTAGCTACCGATGAAATTATACTAACTGATATACACCTTTCTCTATTTTATGGATGAAGCCAGGAAGTGTTTTGTTTAAAAGCTAAAAAGCTAAAAAAGCTAAAAAACTAAGAAGCTAGAAAGCTAAAAAAAGAAATTGTTTTCTTTCAGCTTGCACAAAAAGGTTTGCATGCCCCCAGGAATCGAGAGAAGGAGAGTTTATAGTAACCATATGGAAATTGTTGTGGTTAAGTAGGATGGTTTTAGTCCACGGTCAAAACACTTTCTGGCTTCACCTAACAATCATTACTAAACCTTGTGTTGACAAATCATTTTCACCTCCAGAAAATCATTTGCTTTGTTTCATGTCATAGATGTGGGATACATTAAGGCCCTCCTATGACGGGTCACTTCTTGTTGACATCAGCTCATTATCCGAGAAGTTGACTTAGAAACAACCCTTTCAGTAGTTTGAAGCTTGCATGTCTCAATGGAAAGTTTTCTCACTTCCGGCGACAGGTTGACATCATTGGCCTTTGACCGAAAGATTTTTTGTGGTGTTCGACATCATATCATATATTCACACCACGTGAATTGTATTGTAGTACCTTAAGGGTCATTTGTAGAAATTTTGAATAATTTAATACATATTCACAGAGATGATCCTAATTATACACTATTGCAGAATACATGCATAATACATAACCTCCTCTATGTTGATCATCAATTTATAGAAGCAGAAATAATAACATGCGCACATAGAAGCATCAATCACACATATCAACACAGTATTTTCCCGGTGAAAGAATCTCACTAAAAACCCCAACTATCTGTATATTATATTGATTGAGAACATGTAACAATACATAGTACAATACTCCTCACAAGTACTCAGTAATATCTCCACCTGTTATACACAATACAGCTCAGATCTGATCTCCAAATCTCCCCCGCTACTTGCCTGGCTCCACTTCGCAATCCTACAAGAGAATGAATGACAATAGCTCAAGCAAACTCGTATTTACTTGGCGAAATCATGTGAGCACAAGCTACAATTGCCCTTGGCCTCAATGGAATTACTCAATCCATTGCATGTGTAAATGTCATGCACAACTGATAGTCACAACTCACCCTTTCACTTACCTCTAACACTTGTCTCCATTGAACTGTCCATGCACTGAGTTAACTGATGTATTCTTCAGTTGCATTATGAGTTAATAATTAGTGAATTAATTAATAACTAATTCATACAACTCATAACTTAGTCTATTAGCTATTTAGACTAAATACAACTATTTCAACTAAGTCAAACTGAACACAACTCCATTAACTGCTCATCTAACTCCACAAAACTCAACCACTTCTGTTCTAACTGAAGTCCTTCATGCAATAGCTCAGTCAACCCATAGGTAACCATGTGATTCCATCAGGCAGTTGCATGTGCCACATCTATAGATCCAACTGAAGTGCTCCAAGAGAATAAGATAAAGTTTAGAGTCCAAATATTACTAAGGGCTAATAATATTTGACTGTTTCTATTTTTACCTGACAGTCTAAAAACAGACTCTGATCACACCGTTTGTGATCCAAAAAATAGAATTCATCTATTTTTCCAACATGACCAATCATCCATAAAAAACATCCTGCAACTCATAGACCATGATCCATATGTCTAAAAATAGACATAGTCTAAAAATAGACTTTGCGCCAAAACTTGCTTGCGGGACCACTTAGTGAAGGTGACTCCTTTCCACTACGCTGCATCATCTTGTTGCATTCTCAACAAGCATTTCTTGTTGCACACTTTTCAACATCATTATCATTATCGGTGATTCCTCTCATGCCTGTTAACAACTTACATGATTCGTTAGTAGTCAGGCGATGTCTCTTCACATGGATCGATTTGTACAACGGGCAAATATTGAATGAGTTTGAAGACCCCAGATATAGTTTCATCCATCTAGGTTGCGATATATTCAGGAATATAAAGACAAAAAATGTACACAGAAGCATCACACATGGTCATCCAAGCTAGGGATGATGACTCTACATATGAAGAATCACATGTCTGCAACTGCACACGATTATCTATTCTATGTACATGAAAATGAATTTATAAAGCTAAGCATGGGAATTCTTGCCTCAGCTAGATCATGAAAATAATATGATGATGATGTATTGTATTGTATCTTATATAGGTTACCTTCCAGCTCGAATACCTCGGATCCTCATGATAAAGCATTTCACCCGATATCAAAAGATTTACAACTTCATGCTTAGGGGCCAACTATTATAGACATATTTGGGCACTGCTACCCCAATCTTATATGTTGATAAAATAAGGGCTCTTTAACCCCTAAAATTTTTGTTTCATACCCTAAAGGATCATGTTCAACTGATTACATCATTCCCCAGAAGTTCCACCTGAATAACCACTCAGAACTAGGCAAAACAGGACCATACTGACTGCCCCACTGTCAGGGTGTGATGCATATTGACTCCTACACTAGCCAAGTGTCATGCATACTAATGAGGCCTTCTAAAGGGTGTGATGAGCGAGGATGGAAAAATGTCCAAGACAGTTTGCTAAGTGGATACTCATGGAATCTTCTAGAAACTTCCTCTACGACACTTGCCTCTCTGAATTCGCCCAGGAATGAGTAAGAGGTCCAATAAATCTCCAAGTGGAACCAAGAAAAAAAAGTGGAATGACACTAATCAAAAACCCAAAGATGACTCACACCTTTGCACACATCTATAAATGGATCCCTCATTTGAGAGATCTATAGGCTGGAATTTTGTAATTTGCAAGGAAGTGCTAATAGTTTGTCTTTGAGAAAGAGCATTGTATTGTTGGATGATCTTGTTTTTCATGAGGTGAAGAGGGCTTTGATGTTGGGAAGATGATACTAGATCAGATAGCTAGGTTGTAATTCTCACTTCTATTTTAATAGAGTTCTTTGAGTTTTCCTCCATACAATCATGTATTTGTAAATGTTGTCATTTTTGAATGCCATTGTATGCTCAATGTATTTCTGATTCTGCATTGTTTATGATATAATAGATCAAGATGCTTTAATGGTGTTTTGTTACTTTGTTTCTACAAATGTTCTCTAAGCAAGACAAGTAGGAAAGGAGTTGCAAGCTCTATCAAGGGAGAGAGAAATCAAGCAAGGTGTCAAGTGGAAGATCTGGGTTGGTTCCTTTGCTTCTCTCTTATTTATCATACATAGAGGAAATCACAAATTACTTTGATTTTTTGTTTCTAGGATAGCTGCCAATCCTAGTGGGACTAGCAGATCGAAAAGACACTAGTTTTCCTGGAAACAAAATGGATGCTATTAAAAATAGCAACATATAGAGATAATTCAATCTACGAATTTTGGGAGATTCAAATATGATAATAGATTTTGGGAAAATGGTGTCATCAAATTTGAGAATTTACTTCTTCCCAATTATCAAAAATAAAAAATGAGCTAAAGAACATGTTTGAAGAGGGTTCCTTTCAACACACTATCCATAAGTTTGACAAGAAGGATGATAAACTTCCAAAATAAAATTGGAAGTTGATGAAGGCTAGTTAATGGTATCCAAAAAAAATGAGTGGGGCTCTCTTGTTAAAGAGGTCATGCCACATTATTTCTAAGAAGCATAATGAAAGAAACATGTTGTCCTTTTTTTATTTTAGTAGAAGGAACTACGTGTATTTTATTGTTGTGTCATTTTTAAATGGCTAATAAGAGAAAATGTATTTGAGGAAGAATATAATAATAGTGGACTATTGTTGTGTTTTTACTTATTCGTTTTACTTATGAATGGCATCTTCTACCAATATATAGAGGTACAATTGTATTAACAACACTCTTTAGGCTAGTAGATAGGCTCATATTTTTCTTGATGAAGCAACAGAAGGATTTGATCCTCTGGAGTTGCAAGGAACAATGATATGATTTGTGTATCTAAAATTACTAAAAACTACTAGAAACTCTAGAAAAGATTGCTAAAGCTCCAATCTAACATTTTGGAAAATATGGGAGAATTAATTGTTAATTAGATAAAACAAAACATTAAGCTCAAGCCCCAAAAAATTCTACAAATTATGATTTTTACTTTCAAAGTTGAAAAATAGAAAACTAGGTAAAGTTACATACATTCCATTGCAGAGGAGAGGCTCAAGTCCTAGAGAAAGCTATAATAATTACCAAGTCCAATTTCAAAGTTGATAAATAGACAACTAGTTTAAAACTTAAAATCCAAACAAATTCTATTTTGAAGTTTGGTCAATAAACCCAATTCCAACTTATTGAATTTTATATAATAGTACATCTACTAAATTCAAAGTAGAATATTTGATTTTACTCATAGTAGAATATTTGGTTTTACTCAATACCAGTCTACATTATTTACCAGTATGTGTTTTCATCTATGCCCTTGCACATTTTATTGGTTTAAAATATAAAACATATTCTCATATGGAGTTAACATGGATCTAAGATGAATTTAAGATATCTAGTTATTGAAATCAAAATATCTCTTTTTGCATGTCATCAAGTGATTGTCTTGAGTTGAGTTATGTTCCTAGTTTAATTAAGACGTCATTTCATTTTTAGTAACAACAAATATTAGGTGTGTTGCTAAGTTTAATGATAAGAAAGCCACTATAAAACATCACAGCCAAAAGGATATTCAAGTCTTGGTGGAAGGTGTGTGTGAAGGAGACCTATATAGGTTTCTTGTGATCCATTAAAACATGGTTCTTAGTGCATAACTACAACAAGAAAGGAGAGCTTTAGTGAATAACTACATTATGAGGCATTTCCATTCTTGAAGAGCATTGTAAAATGATTTCAAACTTCAAGAGCCATAGTCCAAAAGTGTGCACTCAACAAGCATGCTAAGACTACTTTTCCAAGCAGTGATAATATATTAAAGAGATTCTTCATTTGATCGATTCAAATGTATGTGAATGTATTTCCTTAGCTTCTTTGACAAGTGACATTTATTATGTTTCATTTATTAATGATTCATCCATAAAAAAATGGATTTACATTATGAAGACTGAGAATTTACTTTATGAAGACTATGAAGACTAAGAATGAAGTCTTTGAGAAGCTTCTATATTTTAAATCTCTAGTGGAAAATAGGACAAGTAAAATTCTGAAAGTTTTGAGGCCTAATGAAGAGGGTACAACTAAAAATTCTTTGAAGTGTTTTGCAAGGAAGTGAGAATCAGGAGGGAACTAACAATACCTTACAACCTACAATATAATGGAGCTGTATAAAAGAAGAATTTATCTATTATAGGGACAACCAAGGTCATGATTCGTAACTTGGATATTCCCATGTCATTGGGAAAATGTGTCTAATACAATTGTGCACGTTATGAATCCATGTCCTCATCAAGCATAGAAACATAAGACACCAAAGGAAGCCTTTACTAACGAGAAACCATAAATATCAAACTTGTGTGTATTTATTTATCCTATTTATATGTATGCCTAATGATAAAAGAACTAAGTTGGAATCCTTGAGTATCAAAGGAAAGTTTGTTGGGTACAATGAAACATCTAAGGCTTAGTGGATCTACATTCCAATACAAGGGAAATCAATGGTAAGTAGAGATATAAAGTTTAATATGGATAGTTGGTCCTCAAGTTCTTAGGATTCTTCCACAAAGATTATGGAATATGAGAAGGTGGTTGATCCAAACTCTAATTTCGAGGATAAATCATACTAAAATTCAAATGAGTAAGATCCTAATGGAGAGTAAGATGGATTATTACCCTCAAGTTCATAAATGAAGCCAAAATGATGTCTTAAAATTGAAGGAAGAAAAGAAAGTGGGAACACCCAAATATACTTTTTGGGCGAGTCATCCATCTAGAATATATCCTTTGAATGTTCCACCAATTTATTTTATATGTTTGATTCAGAAATATCTATCTTTGAGAGGGCTAAAGTAGAGTGGGTATGGAATGTAAATTACTATTCCATTCTTAAGAATTATGTATGAAATATTGTGCTATGTGATAAAAGGGTTTTATATATGTATGGTTTGAGTCACACCCAAATTTTGTTTTTCCAAATTTTGGTCTGACCTATGAACAATATTGATAAAACCCACAAATTTTTTTAGTCAAGGTATCTAATCCCTCAAAATTATGGCATAAGAATTATCCAATGAGAAAGCAAGGATCATAAGAATTTTATGCTCAATAGGTCGACAATTGAAACTTTAAAGACGATTCAATCAAGCCATGCAAAGATATTTAGCTAGATGTGAGTACAAAGATGAATGGGAGCTGAAATCGGGGTTTCAAAGTAGAGGAATTTGTAGAATTGAGCTGAATCCTACTTCCACCTAGAAGAAAAATCCTCCCCCTTCCATTAAACTGAGCTGATATGGTCTCTATAAATTTATACGGGTTCAGTAAAGGGATTTTAGGGTTATTTAGAGTAAACAAATCTAGCATTGTATTTTTTTTCAAATCCCCGACATTTGAGACCCCATCAGGAAAGGGATATTTTCAAAATGAAATAAGATAGTTAGATATGCAAGAAGAAACATTTGGGACACCATAAAATAGACTGTACCTTTCCTTCTTTTGAAAAAACAATGAAAGCTTTTTTTTTTTGAAGAATCAAATCCATTGTTCCACATGTGCTAATTCATAGAATGTGTGTTATATATTACCAAAAAAGGAAAGAGAAACAAAATTAATATTAGTTTACATGCTTTTAGGGTATAAGAAACTTGAAACCATCCTTGTTCACAACAATATATTATGCATATCGAATCGATTAGTAATGCCCAAATGTAATGCCATTATGGGAATAGAAAGGAGAATTTGAAAAAAGTCTCCTAGTAAGGTTTTCACACATAGTTCAAATCTAATCTAAGTAGACAATTTTGACTAGGATAACATTATGTAGTAAAGATATTGACACTTTTGGAATTGATCCCAAAGCAAACATATGACCACACTTTCCATATTTTGAAAGCAATGGTCCTCATTATGCCTTGCCCTGCTAAAACGTTTTCTAATGTGCACTAATGAAATATAAAATACATGCTTCTTAAAAACACATACAAGTAACAAGAAATGCTAAATATGGATTGACCCAAAAGAATAACAACAATCCTATTACAGAAAAGCACTCAAATAAAGGAAAAATCACCCAACTTCTTTCCTTAAAAGGTTTTACGATCTTGATAATAAACCGCTCATTTCCTGCGATATTGATCCCTTCAAACAACTCATTATATTTTCCTTTGCCCACATTACAGGCCACTTCATAATCATCATGGTCACTGCATAAAGCCAACAATCCCCCAAGAACCCAAAATTAATCAATAAACATTACATATACTCCAATCAAAAAATTAAATATGCATCAAATAATCCATCCATGGCCCAACAAAAATGAGAATACTTATCCCCATTGCACTATCAGTGGGGGAAGCACATTTGTATTGGCATATACACAAACCTTGGACATGAGACTAGGCCTCCTGATTGCTTTTCCTATTCTCTACACTAGATTAGCTAATTTTTCTCTTATGCATTAACGACCACAACAAAAATATGCCTATGTTGAATCTCCCTTCTTTTTTTGTTTCATTTTCTAGTACCATTACCACAATGGACAAACAAGAATATACTTATCATGGTTGGTTAAACATTATCACTCAATACCTAAATATATGTTTATAATTCATGTTTTTATATGTATTTTCCATTACCTTAACCCTATCCTACTCCATTTTCAACCTCGGGGCTACAACTTCCTCTTGACCTCCTTTGATGGCAATCTTATTAGAATCCTAGAAGGTAGCATGGCATACAAGAAAAGATGTGTATTGAAACTCCTTCAAGGCCTTGGCACTGAGCACATTCCCACATCGCTCAAGTGAAAAAAAAAAATATTTGTCATTGAATTCAAGGTTGGTGATTGGGCACTAAAATTTGGTTTTAGAACCATCCTGGTAAATTCTAATGGCTAGAGTTGGGTTGAGATGAATGGAAATCATGTACTTCAAACACCTAATATGGCTAAACTAGCTAGAAAAAGTCTCATCCAATGAATTCCTAATCATAGACTCCATGTTGAAAATGTTTCCCAAGCAATTAATTGTTCATGGGGTTTTAGGGTTTCTTGGGACAAAGCGTAGGTGCTCCATTTGAAAATTTTGGTTTCATTAGGATCAATTCTTTTCGGGTTTTTTTTGCATACATTTTTAAATAGAAATCCCAAGACTTTGTACCATTAGCTCCACCATCTTCATCACTTCCATAAACCATAGTTATCAAATGTATAAGTGAAATGTGACTGCTATTCACATCTATCAATCTACAATTATTTGCTAACGCTTTCCCACAATAAGAGAAATAAAACTTCACCATTTTCTTGCCTCCTTTTTTTCATATTGATGCCATTATTTGCAATTTTTTACTGATTGCAAGACTGATAGTTTTAAATTCCCTAGGGTTTTACTCACCGTCATTGTGGATGTGTGGATGCCATCACCTTGGCCTTGAATGAGGATCTGCATTGTGAATTGTTGAATTGTTTGATCCACTTCTGTTGTACCAATAAAATATGTATCATCTCTATAATAATTTTTCCTAAGGGATATATTTTCCATTCAAACCAAGTGTGTAGATATATATAAGAATTTCCAATCACATTGGTAGAATTCAATGTAACTAGCCATGGATTATATAAGCATTGAAATGAAGCATAAATCAATTGGTTTATTTATAATTAATTTTTTACAAAGCATTTTTCCAAGTTTTAATTAATTGGAAATGGATAAGTTTCTTGGAGCTCTGAAGGATGTATCATCGGATATGTGATGATATTTATTTTCATCGGATATTCGACGATTGTTGAGGCTTTAAAAAATGCAAAGAATGCAAGTAATTTTCGACGGTACAACAAATTTTAGTCGTACCATCGTACTATTTCATCAAAATATATTCATATATGTAGTAGTGGCAATAATAACAATTATGAGGTCTAGAATTATATACAACATGATGCTTCCACATGTATGGTTGTCCCAATAGAACATCACAAACTTCAAGGGGAGAAGCATCAAAACAAACCTTATCTTTGAAGGGCTTGATGATATAGGGTGAGAAACAATATTGATTGACATGAAGATATCACCCTTGGTGGACTCACCTTATGGTGTATGTACGCATGTGGTGTTGTTGGCAGGCTCAACTACTTAAGGACCTATTTTGAGATGAGGATTTTTTGACTCCCACTATCAACAATGAAACATAGAGAAGCAACCTTCACCCACATTTGTCAGTGAAAGAGCCACTAACCTTCTTCTAAATATTCTGGCTCACTTTGTTGAACCCTTGTGGTTCCAAGGGTGGTATTGTGTTCTACATCAATGATATATTTCACTTTATATAGACCTAGTTTAGAGTTGAAACCTACATCTGATTATGAGGCTTTTAACTCAGCCACCAATAACTACCTTGTGTGACATTCATTGGTGTTATGAAAGGGTCTCTTACAGAACTCACAGCACTTTCCCATGCCTTTATTTGTCTTCACATTACCATTCTTTTTTTATGGCTCAGGTGGGTTATCCTAAGGTGGTCCAACTTGGATCTATCCTTTGTTCTTCGATTTGGGGGTTGCATTAACCTACCTCTACTATGAAGGATTTTCACATCCAAAGTCTCACTTCTTCTATTTAATTTTTTGCTCTATTTTGGTAGCATATCAGTATGTTGTGCTAAGTCATGAACTCCATTTCTATCTATATGTGTATGTGTAGATAGTTGTGGTACTTTAGCACCAAATATCAATTAGAGTCTTTGATACCCAACTTGGTGCATAAGGAATGAAAGATATTTGTGAACTATATATAGCTATATTTTTTCCCTTTCCTATTGTAGTGTGGTCCATCTCATGTACTAGTATTTTTAGCTTCCAAAAGGGAAATATTTTTCTTTAACAACATCCCTTAAAGAGTCACAAGTGGGTGAAACTAAAACAAATGTAGATTCCTTTGTGTCCCTCTTCTCACAATAAGTTTCCCACCAATCCTTGACATGGGGGACATATTTAATGAGCACACAAGTAAAATTTTCTCTATTAGAAAAATTGTGGGCTGAAAAATGCCCTTCAAGCAAATTTAACTATTTATCTAGAGTATCTACATATATCTAGCCTTCAAATATAGGAATATCAAAGTTAACTTGCACCTGAAAGAGGGTGGCACCTCCAAAGTGGCCACAAGATTAAGATGCATTTCTTATTGACATATATCAAAGGATCTAGGAAAAAATGTCCATCATATCATTCCTTTGTCACTTGAGGGCTTATTCCAGCAACAATTTAATAGGATATCCTACTCCCTCTTATTTCTTTTCTTCTGCCATGGGAGGCCATTGAGATCAAATAGGATGATAATGCAAAGGCTCAAGAAATTCAAGCACTAATTCCTTATACCCCGACATCATTGTGGACATGCCTAGAAAAATAGATAAAGAAAACCCTAAGCATCCAAAAACATAACCCTAGGAGATGAAGCACCAAAAGTATGTGGGCCCCATTGGGGTAAATTGGTACATCAACTTCGCAGGGTCATAACTTTGGCATGCAATCTCCATTTAATGCGTACGATACCTCATTAGAAATATCTATCTGAGGACTACAATGTTTGACTACAAATCCTTGGTCGAGGCCATGGGTTTTCCTAGTTTCCAAAAAACGTCATTTAAGGCCTCAAAATGGATTTAGAAGTTCAGGACCCAATAAATTGACAAAAAGAGTAAAGTGTGCTACAATTAATGAAACTGAAATAAATAATGGTGGGATTCCAATTGGAATAGGAGGTGGCTACAATATCCACTTGGATCAATCCTCCCCCCTTAGGAAGCGATGGTTCCCATTGCGTTGAGTGTCTCCATGAGATGGGGAAACTTCTATTGAACTTAGTCTCTATTCAGCCAGTTGCCTTAGTGCAAGATTTGGCCAAATTTGACAACCTGATATAGGTTGATCTCCTGCTAGCGAGTATTCTTGATCTACATGTCCATGATCCGATAATTTGTGGTTTTTTCCATGTAATCTAGGTTTAGCTCTATTGGTGTGAGTTATTTTGCAATGTCTGATGTGTTTAGTAATGGTGGAAAGTATGGTCAAAGGTGGTGCACATTGAATACTGGGTGTAGGCCAAGGAATGGGGTAATGTTGAGCTCAAAAGAATTGTATCCCACAACCTTTGTGATGGTGTAAGGCCTATATCAGAGTGGTCTGAGCTTCTGATGGGCTCTGGTAAGGTGTTCATTCTACAAATGCAACCAAAATTTGTTGCCCACTTGAAAATTGTGTGGCACCCGATGTTGATCATGTCGCTTCTTGTACTTGGAATTGGACTTATCCAATATTTCATGCACCTATTGGCAGATGTGTTGGATGTGTTCAATAAACTTGGTTGATTTATCAATCTCATATTATACATGTGTGGATTATGTCTGTGTAGTCGCATGAGGCATGTCAACATCAATTGGACACAATGGTTGAAAATACAAACCCACCTGAAAAGGACCACAACCAATAGAGATATGGAGAGCCCTATTATAATTGTGTTGCACATAAGGAAGGCTCTCATCCCAGGTTCATGGATTCTTAGAGTTGTACATATGTTAACTATCATCTTGTTGATGACCTTTGTTTGGCCATCAGTCTGGGTATGGAATGAAATCGACTTGATGAGCTTAGTGTCCAATAATTTCCAAAGGCTCGACTGAACTGTGCTTAGGAACCTACTATCATGATATGGTATAATGGTCTGCAGAACCCAAAATGTACCATACTCTTTCAAAGAAGAGTTTGACAATGTCCTCTGTTGGGATACTCATTTTGCAAGCCACCAATATAGCCATCTTAGAAAATTTGTCCATCACCACAAATAGACAATAATCACCATGCTTGGTACAAGGGAGGCATGATATACAGTCCATGGAGATGGATTCTGAATGTTGGATGGGAGTAGGCAAAGGAGTGTACAAACCTTGCTTCATGATCGCTGGCTTGGAGATGGCATAAGTAGTGCAATATCTGATATATTTTCCAATGTTGTGTCAGTGTTTTGGCTAACAAAAATACTTCTATAGTATGGCCATAGTTTTTTCCACAGCAAAGTGTCTTACGAATTGTCTATAGTGTGCCTCCCAAATCAGCTTGATGTGCTTGCTTGAAGGAACAAAAAGGTGGCCCAGGAAGCATAATAATGCATCCTGGAGGTGGAAATATGGAAATTTCTTGCCATCCATTAGCATCTGGTATGTGGTGTCATAATCTGGATCATTTTTGTACAATTATGGCCATCTGGAGGTCTTGTGGCCACAAGAGCTGATAACAGTATTTAGTGTTGTAACTGGCGGTTGACTAAGGCAATCTGAAACATGATTGGTGATGGTATTCTTGTATTTAATGTTCAAGTGGAATTGTTACAGATATGTAGACCAATTCTTATGTTGATGATTCTACAACTTCCCTTGTGTCTAGATAAATTAATGAGGTCAGTGATCTATGTGGATGAGTATCTCCTTCCCCATAATGTAATGTTTCCATGTTTGTCATTCCTATACAATGGAGTGCATCTCTTTATCACAGGTGGGGTATTTCTGAATTGTATCGAAAAGTGTATCACTATGATAGGCCACTAGATGCCTCTGGTAAGTGATAATTGCACCAATAGCATATTTAGAGGCATCTGTCTCAATTTCAAATGGTTGTTGCAATTCTGGAAATGTGAGTACAGGTGCAGAGAAGAGGCAGTACTTTAGCTAATAAATGAATGCCAAGTTCTATTAGGAATCGAACCCAGAAAACTTTGCTTTTGCTTTTCCCTTGTGTTGATGTTGCCATCAACACCCTCCAAAATTTTTCCTACACTTTAATTTTGGAGCCTATTGAGGATATTATGGTTTTCCACCCAAATTTTACTCCATAGTCAATTGTTTTTTTGTAAAGGGTTTAAGTCTTCTTCCTCATTTTAAATTATTGAGTCATTTGCTCACACACATGCTCAGTCTTTGATGAGTTCATGAGCACACTTACTTTACGCAAGCTTGAAAAGGAAGAACACCATCCATCAAGATAGTGCTTGTGTGATGTTCAACTCATGTCAACAGTTAGCCCACACTTTCGTTGACAATCTTCCTTACATTAGTTGTGTTTGTATTTTTATTTCGATGAGTTTTCTCGATTACCACTTTTGCACATCGTCACTTTCACAACTTTCATTTTTACATTCATGGTGGTCACCTTTGATCACTTTCACTTTAACAAGTGTCATTTTCATGTTATATTTTCTTTGGCATGTGTCACTTTCAAGGTCATTTGAGTTTTGGTAGTGTCATATTCATGTTTTCCACATGTTGTAGGTTTCATTTTTGTTTTTTCGCTCCTGCATGTGTCACACTTTTGCACATCATCAAAGTTAGTTATGGCACAATATTCTACATGTGATGGTATTATGTATCATTAGAATATGTTCCAGACGCATTACTAATACTTAGCCCATATTTTGGTTTCAGTTGACACTTTTGTCGTAACTTGTGTTCTGAGTGTTGTAATATGTCGTTTTAACTGTTACACTTAGAAATACGTGCACTTTGTTGTTGTTTTAAGGTGTGACTATTGTTCCCGAGTATTGTGCATGTCCTTTCATTTTATTGATGGTATTTATGTGTGTAGTACATGTTTGAATCATGTTAGGACACATTTCTTTGTCCTCCTCTGTTGTTCCCACACTTACCCATTTTGGGAGCTCTTCTTGGTCAGCCTTCTTAGTGCAAGTTGTAAGGGCATTAACCCTCTTAATAGGTGATGAGTGCAACATTTTCATCAGCCTCATTGACATATATTTTCCTCCTATACTTGTGCATTAAGTGTTTTCTAATTTCTACTCTCTCACAGTGCATTAGTACTTCCTAGGATAAGTGACCTAGTCTTTTGCTACCTCCCTTGGTTAAAAGTACATTCTAGATAAACAAGTATTAACTGTTGACAGAACTATGCCCTCCTATGCATGAGCACACTTCAAAAAATCAATGAAAAATCACACTTTATAAGAACAAGGACCATTTGAGTGCACTTCGAAAGGACAAGGAGCTTCTCTTCCTTCAAAAGCGCACTTCAAAACAATGAAGCACACTTTAGAACAAAAAGGTGCACTTCAAAAAAATGAAGAACACTTCGTAACAAAAAAGAATACTTTAGAAAAAAAGCACACTTCATAACAATGAAGCACACTTTGGAACAACAAGGTGCACTTTACAAAAGCAAGGACCTTTTGTCTCATAAAAAAAATGCATGTTTCAGTCTTGAAGCACGAGCACATGGCACAATCATTAATCATGAAGCCTTCATCCTTCTACTTCCCTTAGAGATCATGTTGCAATCATAAAGCCTGTAGACTTCATCGTTCCTCTTCCCTTAGAGCCCATGTTGCAGTCATGAAGTCTGAAGCCTTCATTTGAGTGCACTCTTTTTACTCGAATAACTATGCCCTCCTTGAGCACACCCTGAACCAGCAAAATATGTCTCTTTCGTGCTTTAAATTTGCGCCTTGTGACCTCCTAGTTCCTCTTGAGAGCACTAACACACTGGGAAGGTTTGAAGCTTGATCCCTTCATTCCTTTGTTATGAACTCTTTCACCCTTCTTAGTCCCTTTGAGTGCATTCCAAACCCACAAATGACTTCCCTCATGCTTCAGAACTACCCCCTATGCCCTTAAGCTCTCTCTCTCTCTCTTGCTTGAGCACGCAAGCACACCTTGAAGCCTTGAGCTTGGATCAAGATAGAAATAAGACATTGCATGATGACTCAAAGGACTCCAAAGCTTATCCAAGATTCTTTGGAGGGTGAAGATATGAAAAAAAGTGGATCTTTTGTGAAGAAGAATCATAGATCAGATCTACCATCAAGAATGAAAGATGAAGCAACATGGAAGACAACTTGGCATTGCAACCTCATCATGAAGTACATGTCATCATTGTCGAGTTGTAACTTGTACAAGTGTCATAATAATAGTCAACGTGTCTCCATGTGTCATACTACATCATCAAGAGGAAGGTAATGATGTATTCTCAAGAAAAGGAAAGAATTTAATTCATGGAAGTCCAAGAGTCATATGTGGAACATGAAGATTCACATAGTAATATATGGACAAAAGAGTTGTATAGAATTCCAAAAGTAATATTGAATAGTCCAAAGGTGATTTAGAAGTTCAAGTGTTGTTTAGAAGTCCAAGAGTCATGATGTAGTCCAAGAGTCAAGGGGAGAGGAAAGGTCACACCTCTTGTTATAAAATCACACTCATAACTCAAGCAAAAGGATTTTGGAGGCTTAATTTTTGGAGAGCTAGTCTTGGCTTCTCGATTTGGCATAGGAGAGAAAACTATTCTTTAGAGAAGCAAGAAGTGACTTAATGTTCCACTACTGGAACTTGTGCCTCATCATTGTAATTGTGTAATTGGATATTTCACTTAATTGAAACTCATTGGGCCAACAAATTTTCATGCATCTACCACATATGTTTTAGGACTATTCTTGGAATGTTTACGATATATATTGTTTTAATATGTACTGAAACAATTGAACTATTTCTATGGATTTGGTACTCATCTAGTTGAATGTGTGTTGTATTCACTTTAAACAATCGTTATGTGAACTATTTCATTGAAGAATCATTTTATTCTCTCACGTGTCTCTCTTATGTTAGTACTATTACTTCCTTCCATAGACTCACTCTCTTCTCCCACTCATGAAAATCTCCTTTTCACATTTCAATCAGTGTTTTACAATGTCACTTACTTGCTTGTTCAAGGTTTATGTATATAATCTCTTGTTTTATTAGTTTAAACCAAGGAGAATCTTAAGTTATGGCAGTCAATTTAATACTCCAGATGGGGCTCCTACTCCAAAAGGTGTGAGGTCTAATTGGGACTTCACATCGGGGAGACCCATGTGTGTTAGTGGCATTTGTTTTATACAACCAACTCACAAAATAAAATAAAAGGTAGATCAAGGACTTAAAAATTAGCCTCTTCAAGGGGGAAACCTTGTTTACATTACATAAATGAACAATAATTGAATGGTACAAAAGACAAGACCTCCTTTCTCTATATAGGATTCTAAGGGGTCATAATATAATCAGATCCTAGATAATAATAATAATGTAAGGGCACAACAATAACAATAGTGGTCATCTATGGGGCACAATAATAACAATATGAGGACTACATGGGTACAATAATAACAATAAGGGGGTAGAAATAACAATAAGAATAAAGGGCTACACTCGTATTATCAGGACCTAACATGCCCCTGTTCTTAAAAAAAAAATTGTCCTCAATTCTTGAGTAGTTTTGGATGCTTCTATAAAAAATTCTCATCCTCCCATGTGGAATATTCAGCGGGTGAGTTCTTCCATTTGATGAGATACTATGAACTTGATCGATTTTGTAGTTGTCAGGTTCTTGCTTCCATGACTGCTTCACATTCCAATATGATTTTTCCTTCCTTTTCAAGTTTTGGAAATATTATTTGAACTAGCAGCTTGTCACCTATAACCTTCTTTAAGCATGAAACATGGAAAACTGGGTGCACTCGGGAAGATGCATGAAGCTCCAATTTGTATGCCACAGTACCAATATTTTGAAACATCTTGTAAGGACCATAGTACTTTGGTGATAATTTATTATCCGTCTTAGCTTACTTGAGGTACTTTTGTTTGTATGGTTGTAGTCGTAAAAACACCCAGTCACCCACATCAAAACTTATTTCACTAAAATGTTGATATTCCTATTGTTTCATATGATTCTATGCCAAATTGGGGTTATCCTTTAAGAGTTGGAGAACTTGTTGTTGATGCTCAATGTGATCTTCCACTACTGGAACCTTAGAATTTTATCTTAAATATGATGTGATGGATAGTGGCTGATATCCATAAAGTGCCATAAATGGGTTTATTTTTGCTACAATATGGAAGGAAGTGTTATACCACCATTCAACCAGAGGTAACCACTTGGCCCATTGTGTTTGTTTATTAGATACAAAGCAACAAATATATCCTTCCAAACATGTGTTCATCTTAGTTTTCCCATTAGATTGAATATGATAAGATGACCTATGAGATAATTGAGTTCCCAGACAAGAAAATAATTTTGTCCAAAAATTTCCAGTGAAAATGGCATCTTTGTCACTTAAAATATCTTTGGGTTTCCATGTAGCTTTTGAATTGTTTCCATAAATGTAGTAGCACCGGTACTAGCTTTAAATGGATGAGATAATGCACAAAATGTGCATACTTGGTAATTCTATCAACTACCACCACAATGACACTCTTTCCTTCAGACTTGGAAAAACCTGTAATTAAATCCATTGAAACCTCCTCCCAACATTGACTTAGAATGTTTAAAGTTTGTAACAAACCCGGGTTCTTAATTGTCTCCACTTTATTTTGTTGGAAAACCAAATATTCTGCCACAAAAATTTGAATATCAGATTTAAGACCATCCCAAAAGAATTCTTTCTTGACCATGTGGTAAGTTTTTAAAAATCCTGAGTGCCCTCCTAAGGGAGAGGTGTGCAATTTCAAAATAATTTTTCATTTGAGTTGGGAATTATTACAAATGTATAAGTGATCTTTGTACCATAATGAATCATTTTTCCAAGTAAATGTATTAGATGTACTAGGATCTTGCTGCAACTTTTGAATGAGTGTCCACACTTCATCATTCTTCCATTCATCCCTTGCTTCAATTATCCAAACTGGTTGGATAATAGAAATGGAGCAAATAAATGCTTCCACATCCTCATCCTTTCTTGAGAGTTCATTTGTAACAACAATTTTCTTCCCTTTTTTGTAGATGATTTCAAAGTCATAACGCAACATCTTTGTGAACCATTTTTGTTGCTCCTATGAAGATAATCATTGTTCCAAAAAGTATTTAAGACTATCATGATTTGTTTTTACCTTGAAGTGTCTTCCCATTAGGTAATGTCACAATTTCTTTAGTGTGTGTAGTATTTCCAAAATTTCCTTCTCATAAAGAGGTTTGTGTAAATACTTTCCTTTGATTGGATGACTTGCAAAAGCAATGGGTCCTCCTTATTGCAGTAAGACAACACTAATTCCATTTCCTGAGGCATCACATTCCACAATAAAGGTTTTTCTGAAGTCTGGCATAGCTAAGACTGTTGTTTAGTACATTGCCTCTTTAAGATGTTCAAAGGCCTTAGTTTCTCCTGGAGTCCAAGAAGATGCATCTTTCTTCAGTAATGTTGTTAGAGGTGTTTCTATTCTCCCATAATTCTTAACAAACTTGAAATAATACCCTGTCAACCCAAGAAATACTCAAAGATTCTTTATAGTTGTGGGGATTTTCCATTCCTTAATGGCTTTAATTTTGTTAGGGTCTACCTTAACATCCTCATGAGATACAATATGACCTAGATATTCCAACTCCTATATTCCAAAGAAACATTTGGCGGTTTTTGCATATAATTGTTTCACCTCTAATAGTTTGAGCACCTTGTCAACATGTTGAGCATGATCCTTCCAAGACTTGTTGTGTAGATTAGTATATCATCAAAAAATACTAACACAAATTTTCTAAGGAATGGTTTGAAAATGGAATTCATCAAACCTTGAAATGTAGAAGGCGCATTGGTAAGGCCAAAAGGCACGACCAAAAATTCATAATGACCCTGATAAGTTCTGAATATTTTTTTTGGAATGTCTTCAATCTTCATTCTATTTTTATGATATCCTGAAGTAAGATACATCTTAGTGAAGTAAATTGCTCCATATAATTCATCCAACAATTAATCAATGATAGGAATGGGAAATTTATCTTCATTAGTGATCTTGTTGAGATCCCTATAATCCAAACACATGTGCCATGATCCATCCTTATGCATCAATACTATTGGAGCAAAGAAATAACTCTGAGTGGGTTGAATTATACCAGCATCTAGCATTTTTGCAACCATACGTCCAATTTCACTCTTTTGGGCATAGGGATATATGTAAGGCTTGATGTTTGGAGGATCACTTCTTGGACTCAAATGAATAGCATGATCATGATCGAGAATTGGTGGGAGGCCTTTGGGAGTCTCAAATACATTGGAATGATTGTCCAAGACTTTTTAGAGATCTGGAGAAATAGATGATTTCGATGTTTGAACCTCTAGTGAGCATATTTGTGAAATTATGTCTCATTTTTATTTCTTTAGAAGTTTTGTCATTCCATTAGAACTGATTATATTTCCTCTTTCCTTTCGTTGCCCCTTAATTCAACTTCATTTCCTTCCTAAAAAAAATTCAAGAAAAGTTCTTGAAAATTAAAAGCTATCATACCCAAATATTGTAACCATTGCAATCCTATTACAACATCAACACCACCCATTGGAATGGAAAGCATTGGAATATTCAATACATATTCCCCCATGGTTAGCTTGATATTATGGCACTTTCCAGAGAAATTTATAGCTCCTCCATTTGCAACCATCACTTAAAACTCTAGTGCTGGATATAGGAAGCAATTCAATTCCTTGAATATCTTACAATGAATAAAATTATGGGCATTACCCAAAACAATAAGAACTATTAACTTTTCTTCTTGATATGTCCTTCTATCTTGATAGTTTGAGGAGTGGTAATTCCTGCCAATGCATCACAAGATATGGTCATATTGATTTCTTCTTTCTATAGGGTTGATTCCTGGTGTATATCTTCTTGTTTTGACGTTTCTTGTTCCTTTTCGTCCTCCTCTTCACAATCTATGTAAAATAATTTCTTCTTAGCACAATTATGACCTTTAGTGTATTTTCTATCACAACTACAACAAAACCCTTTTGATTTTTTTTCTTCCAATTGTTGTGGTGTCAACCTTGTAGGTTGTGGAAGGCTAGGAGTAGCAACACTTCCATCTTTATAGTTGTGAGTAGTAGACTTCCTTGTTGCCATAATTTTGCTTTCAACTTTTCTTGCCACCCTGAATGCCTTCTAAAATCAATCAAGTTGCCAAAGATGAACCTCATGTTGGATGTTATCCTCTAAATTCCCTATGAAGACATCAATCCTATGTTCCTTTGGAATATCATTTACCCTTATATTCAGTTTTTGGAAGTCCTCAATGTGCTCCGCCATTGAACCCTTTGGTTTGAGATTTATCATTTGGCTAAAGAAGGTGTTTCTCTTTGTGTCCTCATAATGTGCTATCATTTCCTCTGTAAAAATTGGCCAAGTGACAAGTGGTTTACGAGAAAAAGTCCATCGATACCATACAAACTGATTGGGTTCTAAATATAAATTTTCAATGCATACCTTTTGTGTGTGTTGCACATTATGGTGATCAAAATATTGCTCCATATATAGTATCCATGTACCACATCATTACCATCAAACTTCCTCATATCGATCTTTGGAATATGGTGGGTATTTAATCCAACATTAGAGCCTATGAAATCATGATTAACATTTATTTTGTTCTCATCATGAGTTTCATCTAATACCTTTGCGCCATTAGGAAGCATTTCTTTGAGCAACTTTGTCAAGCCTTCCTTTAAACCATTCATGTATTCTTTTAAACCATTCTTCAAACCCTCCATGTCTACTTTTAATCCATCCTTCAAACCTTCCATGTTTGATTCTAAACAATTCTTCAAACCATGCATCTTAGCTTCCATTTCATCATTTTTATACTCTTTGTGAGAGCGAAATTTGTTGCACTTGGTTTCGTAATTTTGATCTATCATCTGGCATTTATTCCTCTTCTTCATGTGTCATAGTAGAGCTTTCTGGTTTCTTAGTAGTTGTTTCCATTTTTTTGCTTCGAGTCATTTTGGAATAAAACAATAATATTTATGCTTCACTATGCCCCTTGAATCACTTCAAACTATTTTTACAAACAAAACTTATGCAATTTTTTTAAAACATTACACACCTTTTTCTTGCTTTGCAGGAGTTCGATATTGAATTTGTTGTAGCTAATAATTTTGGATCTCCAAGGTCTCAAATTTTGTCTTGTGGTGTCCCTCTAAGTCTTATTTCCAATGCCACAAGTTAGACCAAATTTGAATTCCTCAAGGTAAACTTATTCCCAATCTCCCATGATGGTGGCTTGATTAAGGACTAGTTCAGTAGAGTGAACCTGTACAGAGTGCCACATGTCCCTATTTCAATGTTTAGTTGTAATAATTATACACAAGATACTACAACTCATTAATTTTTGACTGCTTCTTTCAAAATTCAAATTGGATGCTTGTAGAGGAAGTTATGACAATTTTCCCAAGGCCACCTATTTGAGACGAAATTCTAGAGCATGCAAAGGGCCAAACTTCTTTAGACCATATATCCAAAAATATAGCGAAGTAATATCTACAATGTTTACAAGAAGTTCATCAGGATTTCGGCTCCTCATGGTAAAAATTTCAGCTTGAGAACCTCTGTAGAAAAAAAATTATAGTCAAAATTCCACGATGTCTTGTTTGTAACAACAAAACCCTAGAATCCAAAGCTTTGATACCAAATGTTAGGCAACTAGCTCACAAAATAGAAGAAAGGATAGATCAACGACTTAAAAATTAGCCTCTTCAAGGGGGAAACCTCCTTTACATTACGTAAATGAACAATTCTTTTATGATACAAATGACAAGACATCCTTTCTATATATAGGAGTCTAAGGGGTCACAATATAATCAGAGCCTACATAACAATAATAATGTAAGGGCACAACAATAAAAATAGTGGGATTGTATGGGGAACAATATGGGGACTACATGGGAAAACCAATAACAATAAGGGGGCTACACTAACAATAACAATAAGGGGCTACACTAGTATTATAGGGAACTAACAATCTGACACCATCAACATTCTAGCGGTATAAGGAGGGACAGATGACAAGTTGTGCCCATTGAGTCTTTTTTGAATCTTTTATATTAAATAGCTCTTTCCCAAATCATAATCTTGAGATGTTTTTCAAAGGAGCTTGATTTTACCATCCCTATGGAAATCATTCATGACTTGTCTCAATTTAAGTTTGATGGTGAGAGTGAACTAATTGTCCTCGAACACTTCTTTCAATTTATGCATTTTTGTCTCTCTAATATAATTCATTGTAAATATGTCATGAGCATATTGTTAACCATCACATTTTAAGGTAAATTTAAGAAATGATGTCATACGTTACTTGTTTCTTCTATCCATTCACTCGAGAAAATTGTTAAGGAGCTTTGTGAAGCCTTTAATAGGTATGATTATCAATATGTATGTGATAGAATTGATTTGCTTAGAATAGGACTTCGCTAAACTACAAATGATTTTATTAATTGGTTTCTTCACCTTTTAAATGAATTTCCCAAGGGAGTTATTGATTCATATTTCATCATGGAAAAAATTCAGAATTTGATTTTGCTATCTTTAAGATATTTTGAATCTGAACCCCCAAGTGATTCCTCCTCCCCAACTTTGGAAAACCATGATAAACCTCAATCTTCGAAGGAGTAACCTATTATTCCTTTAATTCCTTTTCCTCCTCCTTTTCCAGTACCCATATGATGTTTAAGTTTGGAAACATGAAAATCAAGTTGTCAATATGTCTTCTCCACTTTCATTCCCTTCTCATGCTTTAGATCCTATGGGGGATAACTTGGAATGGTTTAGTGGTTGCATGGAGCCTGAGGTGAAGGTCGGCCCTGTAAGTCTTCATGGTCACATCCATATTCATAATTCCAGTCTTTAATTTGATTTAATTTTTAATACCCTTCAACCTCTACCACCTATGTTTCATGATCTGCTAGTTTCACCTACTTCAACTCATAATGATGTTCAACCTATTGTTTCAAGTGGTAATCAAGAACAAGGTAGTTGTATTTCACATGTAGAGGAGAAATGTGTTGAAGAAATGTATTATCTTTTCTCTCTCTTTCAACATGACAATCTTACCTTTCTAGCTAATCTACGATCTTTTAATCCTAATAACCTGTCAAATGACTTTGAATCTCGCATCCAAGTTGAGACTTTGGATAACCATCACTATGACATCCTTGTTTCCATTAAAACATATGGTGGTGAATATCCAAGTATATCAGATGATATATTATGTTCTTGTGAGGGCTTGGATTTGCAAGGTATCGATTCAAAATTTGTTTCTGACAATTTACATATCCATTTTTGAATTGAGATGCTCTTATAATCCAGAATGATCCTGAATCTTATTTAATTCATACATCCTTGTATGACAAATTTTAAGTGTTAAGTTGTCATGTTTTTGAATACTTGGAATACCCTAGTCAATCTGAGTGTCATATTATTATGCCTATCTTTGACCATTATACTAATGACAATGATGTTGATCCATTGTTCTTTCAAGTTTAATTTGATTTAGGTACAATCATTTCTCCTCCTCCCGAGTCTTTCAATCCTTCGTCATCTTTATCACACTATTCATTGTACCCAAATATGTTTGAAAAGTTTGTCACACCAGCTGCCCTCCTAAATCCTTTAAATCTTCTGACTAATCAAGGTTACAATCAGGTATAGGATGGTGTGATACTACAATCAGAGGATGAGAAGTTTGAATCTATTATTCATGATTTGGATGAATATGTTCCAACCCTGAATGATCAAGGGATTTTTCAAATTGATGTATCTTGATTTTCTATATACCAAGAGTCTAATGTGCTTAATCCTAAATTTGATCAAACCAGTGGCATTAACAATGTTTTCATTAATACATCATATGATAGTGATGCATGTACCCCTATTGATGTTTCCAAGCCACCCAAATTTTACGATACACCATTAGAAAGTTTTGAGACTTTTCAATAATTCGAGTCACTTCAGCTCTTAGTGATGGTTATGTCAGGTTCTCGCAATCAGATTTCTGAAATAAGTTGGATCCATATTTTCATGTATAATTATTTTATTAACGGTCATCCACTAGATATGAATTAATTCCTAAAGGAATCATGATATTTTCAATTGGAACTTCAAGATAGACTTCTTGATTAGATGAAATGTTCTTGTTTGAATAGTTTTTTTCATGTCAACCCCTTAAGCTAGGTTAAGGGCTGGAAATCACATATTTCACAGATCCTTACAGTTTCAAGGCTTGTCATTTTGATGATTGAGATAAAGGCCATTTTGGGTTGAAACATTTGTCTCTATCAAACTCTTCCTAATATGATCATCTTATTATCTTTTTTGTGCATATCATGAAGCTAATCATCTCCATGGCACATTTCCTCTTCTGGAGTAATTGAAATTTCTTCAATCATTCAACTAACCAAAACCCTTGTGTTCGTGTTTTGTTTTATTTGACACATGTTTCTAATATTTTGTCAACTCAATATCCTAATTGGTTTCCTAGTTCTATAATATCAACAATTATTTTAAATTCCCTACACTTTCTTACTATTGACTTTTCATGTAATTGGATACAAATGGAACCGATAGAGGCTTGAGAACCTTATATGTTAATAGACCAATTTGATCATTATAATGGAGATTCTCTTAATGATTTGAATGTTTTAACTGATAATTTACCTTCTCATCAGTCTTAGGGTCTTCAAAGTGGTTGTTATGAATATTATGATCCAATTGTTGAATGGTTAAAGCAATATTACCTCACAAGTTCCATTGCAAATAAGAGGTTTCTATCTTTCTTTATGTTTGTAAGAAATAAAAACATACATGTGTATTCGAAAGCAGCCTTCAAGGTTTGTATAATCGACATTCCAAGAAACAAGGTGAAGTTCAAAAATGGCTCAAACCATTTAGTATGGCGTATCCTTTTGGTAATAAGCTAGACCTTCAGTTAGTTGCACAAGTTTTAAAATTTCTTATCTTTTCTATTGCAGATTATTTTATATTTCTTTTAATTTCTCGTATCTTTGTGGTTGTAGGTTGGGAACAATGATGGGTACATTGGAAATATCATTGCACTTAGCCCTAACCTTCTAGATTATTAGGTTAGGAGTAGGGTTAGTTGCATTTATTTTCCCTTGCATTGCATCCACCCTCTATCCTACTCTCCATCGAGCCCTTGCATTTGTTTGTTTTTTTATTGTATATTATGCATGTCATTATGTGTTCCACCTCCATTTGATTTGTTATTTTTATTTTTTTTTGTTTTCTTCTCATGTATTTTCCTTTTGTTTTGTATATTAAGACTTTGAAAGAAATATGCTAATGTTTTGCTCAAAACTCAATGTGGAAAAAACTTGAAAAGGGAAATTGTGACGATGAACAATGCTTGGCTAATATTTTACCTCTTCTCTATCAGGGTTTACATTTCTTTAAAGTCAACAATGTCTTGATTGAAAATATTATCTACTTCAATGGAAATCCCTTGGCTGAATTATCAAGCCAGTATCTATTCTAGGATCCTCTTTCCTCAACATGGTATTGTAAGTAAATAGTGTCTTTATTGTTGATCCAATCAAGTATATAATGGTAAAGGGAAAATCAATTAGTGAGCAAACCAATATCATAGATATATATTACCTTCTCTGAAGGAACAAAATATCCTTCTCTCAATAAGTCAAGATCCCTCTTCCACCCGTGAAATAAATAAGTGTCTAAGAACATTTCTATGAATAAAATAAATAAAGTGTGAAAGAAGAGAGACTTCCTGCATAGAGAGGTGAAGTAAGTAACTTCATTGGGTTATTATTTAAGCTTACTAATAGCAAAGATTTTTTCCTATAGTGACTCCTCTAGGTAACTCTCCAGGATTTCTGGCAGTGGAGCAACCCCAAAATATGAAAAATCACACTCTAATTATCTTAAACTTGTAGTTGTACATTACGCTTTCCTAGATTGAAACAATTGTGATTTGGAAATCCTTAATATGTGTTGAAACGAGTAAGGGAATGGAGGGGAATATATCTTTAACTAGGTTCAGTTTGTTATCCAAGGTAATCCACAAGATGAATCAATACTTCCTGAAAGACTAAGACCTTGCACTTAGATATTTAAACCTAAACAGAGAAGTTGGAGTTCTATGAGTGTGTCATCAAGTGTTGACATTGCAATCAACAGTGTCCAAAATTTCTCCTACACTTGAATTTTGGAGCCTAGTGAGGATCTTACAGTCTTACACCCTATGGTTACTCCATGGTCGATTAATATTTTGTAAAGGGTTTAAGTCTTTATCCTTGTTTTAAATTGTCAAGTCACTTTCTTACACACATGTTGAGTTTTTGATGAGTTCATGAGCACACTTCCTTCATGCAATACTGAAAAGGCATAGCACCATCCATTAAGATAGTGCTTATTTGATGTTCATCTCATGTCAACAATTAATGTACACTTTTGTTGATAACCTCCCTCTCTTTGGTTGCATTTGTATTTTTATTTCGGTGTGTTTTCTCAACTATCACTTATGTGCACCATCAGTTTCACGAGTGTTGTTTTTACATTTTTGGTTCTCTTTTGCTAAATTTAACCTTAATAAGTGTCATTTTCATGTTATATTTTCTCTAAAATGTGTCTCTTTCAAGGTCTTTTGTGTTTTGCAAGTGTTGTCTTCATGTTTTCCACATGTTGCAGCTTTCACTTTTGTTTTTTTCGCTCCTGCATGTATCACACTTTTGCACATGACCAAAGTTAGATATGGTGCACTCTTCTACATGAGATGATATTAAATATCATTATAATATGTGCCAAAAAATTCCTACAACTTATCCCACCTTTTGGTCTCAGTCGACACTTTTGTCGTAACTTGTGTTCTAAGTGTTGTAATGTGTCATTTCAAGTGTTGCACTTAAAAACAAGTGTTAATTTGTTGTTGTTTTAAGGTGTGACTATTATTCGCAAGCCTTGTGAATTCCATTGACTTTTATTGATGGCATTTATGTTTGTGGTCCATGTTTGAGTCGTGTTAGGATGCATTTCCTTGTCCGACAATGCTACTCCCACACTTAGCCATTTTGGAAGCTCCTCTTAGTCCTCATGCTTAGTGCAAGTTGTAAAGGCATTACCCCTCTTACTAGGTCATAAGTCTAGCTTATTCATGAGACCCATTGATGTATCTTTTACTCCCATACTTGTGCACTAAGTATTTTCTAAGGTCTCCTCCATCTCAAAGTGCATTAGTACTTCCTAGGATAAGTGATCTAGCCTTTTATTGCCTCCCTTGGTGAAAAGAACATTCTAGATAAACAAGTAGAAATTGTTGAGAGAATTGTGCCCTCCCAGGCCTGAGCACACTTTGAACACTTAGTGAAAAATCACACTTTAGAAGACCAAGGACCATTTGAGCACACTTCAGAAGGACAAGGACCTTCTCTCCCTTCAAAAGCACACTTCAAAATGAGAAGCCTCATTTCAAAACAATAAAGCACACTTCAGAATAATGAAGCACACTTAAAAAAAATGAAGCACTCTTTGTAACAATGAATCACACTTTATAAAAATGAAGAGCCTTCAGAACAATGAAGCACACTTTGGAACAACAAGGTGAACTTCAAAAAAGTAAGGACCTTCTATCTGTTAAAAAAAAGGTGCATGGAATTGTCTTAAAGTTCAAGTGCATGTTCCAATCATTAATCCTAAAGCCTTCATCCATCCCTCTTCCCTTAGAGCACATGGTGCAATCACGAATCCTGAAGCCTTCATCCTTCCCTCTTCCCTTAGAGTGGATGGCATAGTCATGAAGTCTGAAGCCTTCATTTGAGAGCACTTTTTTGACTTAAAGAACTACACCCTCCTTGAGTGCATGAGCACACCCTAAACCAACGAATAATTTCTCCTTCGTGCTTTGATTGTGTGCCCTACACCCTCATAGTTTATCTTAAGTGCACTAACACACTAGTAAGGCTTGAAGCTTAACCCCTTCATTCATTCATTGTGTGCCCTGCACCCTTGTAGTCCATCTTGAGCACACTAACACACTGGTAAGGCTTGAAGCTTAACCCCTTCATTCCTTCATTGTGTGCCCATGTGCCCTCCTTATTCCCTTTATGCGCATGAGAGCACCCCAAACCCACAAATAAATTCCCTTGTGCTTTGGACCTATGCCCTCTACCCTTGAGCTCTCTCTCTCTTTCTTGGGCGCACAAGTGCACCTTGAAGCCTCAAGCTTGGACCAAGACATAAAGACATTGCATGATGACTCAAATGACTCCAAAGATCATTCAAGGTTCTTTCGAGGGTGAAGATAAGAAAAAAAGTGGATATTTCATGAAGATCAAGCATAGATCAGATCTACCATCAAGAATGCAAGAGGAAGCAACATGGAAGACAACTTGGCATTGCCACCTCATTGTGAAGTCCATGGCATCATTTTCAAGTTGTAACTTGTACAAGTGTCATCATAATATTCAATGTGTGTCCATGTGTCATGCCACATCGTCATGTGGAATGTAATTATGTACTCTCAAGAAAAGGACAAAATGTAATGTGTGGAAGTGCAAGAGTCATATGTGTAACATGAAGAGTCACATAGTCATATATGGAAAAAGAGTTGTATAGAAATCCAAAAGTCACACAGAGAAGTCCAAAGGTAATTTAGAATTTCAAGAGTTGTTTAGAAGTTCAAAGGACATATTAGAAGTCCAATAGTCATGAGGGTAGTGCAAGAGTCAAAGGGAGAAAAAAGGTCACTCCTCTTGTCATAAATGCAACCTCATAATTCAAGAAAAAAGATTTTGGAGGCTTAAGATTTAGAGAGATAGCCTTGGCTTTTCTACTTGCCATAGGAAAGAAAACTATTATTTGGAGAAGCAAGAAGTGACTAAATGTTCCACTACTGGAACTAGTGCCTCATCATTGTAACTATGTACTCTGATCTTTCACCTAATTAAAAATTCAATGAGCCAAAACATTTTCATGCATGTATCCCAAATGCTTTAGGAATATTCTTGGGATGTTTACAATATATGTTTTGTTCATATGTACTGAAGCAATTGAACTATTTCGATGGCTTTGGTACTCATCTAGTTGAGTGTGTGTTGTATTCGCTTTAAAAAATCCTTATGTGAACTATTTTGCCAACGAATATTTTTATGCTCTCATGTGTCTCTCTTAGGCTAGTATTATTAATTCCTTTTAGAGGCTCACTCTCTTCTTCCACTTGTGAAGGTATTCTTTTACACAATGCAATCAGTGTTTCATCATGTCAACCTACTTGATCTTTCAAGATTGATGTTTATAATCACTTATGTTATTTGTTGAAACCAACGCAAATATTAAGTTATGGTGGCTGGGCCAATACTCTGAATGGAGCTCCTACTCCAAATGGTGTGATGTTTACTTTAGACTTCACATAGGTGATGTTAACACTTTGTAATTTTTGAGGGTGTGGAAAAATCACAGAGGTAACCACATAACCAATTTGGAAACTAGGAATCTAGCCCTTCTAGTTTCAGAGAGGGATCTCTCTTTATGATTTAGCTTTTCTTGACTGAAGGTATTAGGCTAACTCTTAAGTTCAGGTTTGGGTTTTTTGTGTTGTTGGGTTGAAATTGGGAAGAAAGGCCACTTGGAAAATGGAGTCACATATTTGAGGTGATCAAATACAGATTTTACAAGCTAAACTTATGGGGAAGGTTAGGAAAATTCACAAGATCCTTTAAGATGTACGGTGTGAAGGAGAGGAAAACATTTAGAGATCCAATTAAAAAATAGAGCAGTTAAGAATTTTGATTTTAATCTTTAGTGGAAAACATAAAAATTATTCTTAAGATAGAGACGGGGTGTACATTCAAACAGATTTTGTACTTTATCTTCTTAGAATAATTCATATTTTAGAATCACATACGCGAATAAAAAGAAAACAATTTGACAAAGAGAGATGCACTTCACCAATAAAAATGACACAAGAATCCTTTAATGATTGCACTATATTATTGAAAATCTGCTCAATGGTGGCTTTGTGAGTTTCTTTGCAATACAAGTCATTTTCTCCAAACAAATCCCAACCATTCATACTTTGAAATATGAAGTAGTTATAGAAAATATTACAAACTATCTTCCCCACGCACCATCTCCAAAGAAGACATTTTATGCAACATTGAGTATGGGATCAAGAATTCACCTGATAATATCAAAGAGACCATTAGACAAGATTGTTCCATTATCCTCAGAAAAGCTAAACCTCCTAGAAGCAATATATCCAAACAAGAATACCTTTCTCTCAAACCCTAAACCAAAACCCTAACATTGTAGCCTTAAAAGCAGACAAAGGTTGTGCCACTATTATAATGAACACACAAGATTACAATGAGAAAATGAAAAACCACTTAACCAATAGTGGTTACTACATTAAATTAAAAAAGAATCCCATAAGGAAGATCTCCAAAAGCGTAAATAACTTAATAAAAATGAGCAATGAACACAATATCAAGAATCTTATTGAAACCAATCCCTACACCCCTAGGATCTATGGAGCCCCTAAAATTCACAAGGAAGGTATCCACATTAGACCCATAGTCAATACAATTGGAGGTCCCACTTACCATCTCGTGAAACATCTTGCTAAGAAACTTAAACCTATGGTAGGAAGCACTAGCTCCTTTGTCAAGGACTCCCATCACTTCATTAATGATATCAAATACATAAAACTAGACCAAAATGACATATTGGTATGTTTTGGTGTAAAGGCGCAATATACCAATATTCCTATAAATCAAGCAATGGAAATAGTCCACACAATGATTGATCTTGACATAGCTAAATTAGTATAATTTTGTCTAAAATCCACCTTCTTCAGCTTCAAAGATGATATATACTAACAAACTTGTGGTGTGTCCATGGGATCACCTCTATCCCCCATTATTGCCAATTTGTTCAAGGAAAAGTTTGAAGCCAAAGCCATTGAGTCTTTCCCTTTAAAACCTAAGATTGTAGATGGCACTTACGTCATTTGGCCTCATGGAAAAGAAAACCTGGAAAAATTCCTAGAGCACCTTAACAGCCAATCAAATTATATCAAGTTTACAATGGAAATAGAAGAGAATGGATGTCTTCCATTTCTTAACATCCTAATCAAGAGAAACCAAGATCGCTCAATATCTCACCAGGTCTATCACAAGAAAACCCACACAGAACACTACATACATGCCAACTCTCATCATCATCTTGCTCAAAAACTCGGGGTACTCAACACTCTAGCTACTAGGGTGGTTCGTATTTCAGATCATGATCATTTTGATCAAGAGAAGAATGACCTCTTAGATGTTTTTGTAAAGAATGGATATGGAAAAGACCAAGGAACCAAAGCTTTCAAAAAAATGGAGAATCCTAAGAAGAAACAACCATTGGATGACTGTGAAGGCAAAGTTCACCTTCCCTACATTCAAGGCACTACTAAGAAGATCTCACACATTTTAAAAAAGAATAATATAAAAACCATTTTCAAACCCTTGAATACAATTAACAAATGTCTAAAACCTGTAAAAGATCCCATTGATCCTAGGCACCACAAAGGGGTTTATTTGGTTCCGTGTTCATGTGGAAAAACCTACACTGGTGAGACGAATCGTTCGATATTAACTAGGATTCAAGAACATGTTGCTGACATCAAACATAACTGCTCCAAAACCTCAGCCTTGGCCGAACACTCTAGTAAAACCAATCATCCCATTTGCATTGAAAACTCTAGTGTTTTGGCCAAAATCGATCATTATCACCATATAAAATTTAGAGAAGCTATAGAAATAGAAAAACACCCCAATAACCTCAACCATGATGATGGTTGGAAAATTCATGATACTTGGATTCCTACACTAACGAGGGATTTCACTGCCCCCTAGGTACCCCTAACCCCTTTATCTCTCAATCGTTCACCTATCCATAAAATCATTATAACTAATAATTTAATTTAATTAGTTTTTTCAAAACCTAATTAACCGAATCAAGCACTAAAAAATATTATTAATATAATAAACATTATAAATATTTAACCAGAAACCTTTATTTAACATCATTAATTCAACAAATTAATTATTAAAACTTTAGTTAAACATTATAATATTTGAAATATTATAACTCATAATTATCACACCAAATAATGTTTAAATAAATAACGTTAATATATATAATATATATATATATATATATATATATATATATATATATATATAAATAAATAAATAAATTTACATTTAAATAATTTTATTTATCAAAACTACATTCAAATAATTTTAATTTATACAAGCTTTAGTTTCCTTAAAAAAAGATTTAATTAAAAATTAATTAAGTAAAATTAATTTATTTCTGAGCAATAGCAAACAAGTCGGCTCCATTCATTATCTTCCCTACCCTATCCTCTATTTATTGGTCCATTATTCACTGACTTTTTCACACATCTGATCCTGATGATGAACCACAGAGGTTGGTTCGAAACGTTGATTCAATAAAATCATGAACACGATGACTCCGGAAAATAGCACTATACAAAATGAAGATCGCAGAAGCCTCAAATCTACAATCTTTGGGATTATATCCCAATTTGATCACGAAGTCTTCTAGTGACTTGATCCTAGTATCCTTGGCTAAGGATGAAATCCTTTCCAACTTTTGTTGTGACTGTGTGTTGTTTAATGATACCCGCAATCTAGAAGAGGACATGGTAGCATTAGTTAGTGTAGAATACATCATTTAACTGGGTTGTTTGTGCTATCCATTTGATATACTAGATGAATTTGTTGTGTATAGAAAATAAACACATATTTGTTATAATTTGTGGATGTCCTTGGGGATGGCACTTTAGCTTCAAGGAATGCAATTTGATTTTTTCCCTTTTCTATGTCAAATGTTTAAAGGAGCCTGTGCTGTGATGTCGCTGTCTACTTCCAAAATTGTGTGTAGGTTGTGGGTTTCAGCATCTCATTCCTCTATTTGATTGCCTTGTATTTGGAAAAAATATTAGGCTCAACATTGCCTTGAGCCAGTTGAACTATTTGTGGTGTTTCTGAAGGATCCATGGATGTTGATGAAGAGGGTGATCCTATGAAGATGGCATCTTCCCTTGTAGACAAGTGAGGACTTGTCATAACAATTGTTTCTTGTGCTTTATCTACTTGCTGAAAAATTGGCGTGGAGTTCGTTTTTTGTTTCTTTTTGTATACCAGAAACTCCTTAGCTCCAATTTCTGTCACTGGGAAGATTCTTCTTCTCTTATTCTTTTCTCAAGCCATTCTTGAGGTCTAGGAGTTTGAGAGGGTGTTGTTGATATGACTTGTTCTTCATCCTCTTGCAGTGTGTTCTCCTCCCATTGGTATTGGTTCATGTATTGCTCGATCTCCAACCGAGGAGTATGTGTGTAGGAAGTAGTATTTTGCTCCACCCTCAACTTTGAAATTTGGCCAAAAGGGTCACAAGGCCAAGTAAAGCTTAACTTGAAATTTAATTGATTCAACAACAAATGAACTTCTTTACTAGTTGTTCTGGTATTACACACAAAAGGTCCAACCTATGCTTTGATTTTAAACTATGCCTTCTTCTTAGCTGCCACAAAATGTAAGTCATCCATATGTATCATTTTTCTAATGTACTCTAATGAGAATAATCTCATGGGAACAAATTTTGGCAGCCTATAGGGTGGCAATTCACACCCATAGATTTTGATCTCGGTGTAGTTCTAGTATAAATACCAGTCACCTATCTTCACCTGGTCACTAAGATGCAATTTTTTTTTAATATATGCTACTATCCTTGACTCCAAATCTCCATGTAGTAGACAAATAACTGTGTACAAGAACTGATCAACATAGTCTATGAAAGTAAACTCTGTGGAGTTTTTCCTAACCAGAGAGGTCCAATGTATGATTGATTGAGCATTACCCTACTTATCCATATTTTTCAAAGTAAAGGGAAACATGTACGCCTAATGATAAATAAACATGTAAACTAAAACAATAGAATATTTGAAAGCTCCCTTTGTAGGAAGCTTCATGAATTAATCATGCACTGCATCTGCAATAAATTCACTTTAACTAAAAATAATAGGTTTCTCACAAGTCGTAAAAATTGACAAGAAGCCAACAATTGCCTCATCAACCCACTGATCAGAGTGATATCAAAGTAGGTATGAGATGATGCTGATTATTTTATTAGTTACCTCAGGGAACATAGAAGAGGAATATGAAGGGTTTGTTTTAGGTAATTGGGCATCTTCGGGAAGAAATATTTCAAATATCTTAGCTCTATGTGGGAAGGCTAAATTCTTATAGAACTATGTGAGAGAGTCTACTGGAAGTGGCTCAAAAGACTTTGGAATTATTACTTGGAGAATTTGAGATATGTCTTCGGTTGTGATGGTGATCAAAATTTCACCATTGCAGCTCACAATTTCTCTTTGGGAGGGTACATAGCTCACTTGACACGAGGAGACTAGCTCAGAGAAATGATGGGTTTGTGGGAACATGAAGTGGGGGAGGGTAGACTCCCATAAATTCAATTCATTACTCTGGTCTAAGAATTTCTACTCCAACCAAATGTGAAGTTTGAACAAGTCGAATTCACAGATTGTCTTTGTGATTTTATACTGTAGATAGACTAAGGGTAGATGATCCAAGTCAATAGGACGGGGTAACATGGGATTTTCCTCTGGTTTTTTTCCCTTGTCCTAAGGGGTTCTACTTTTAGGAGGCATTATTGATTTTTAAAAGAAAACACAAAGGGACAATGACACTAGGATTACCTGGAACAGGAAACTAACTATAGAATGCCGAAGTGGGGTCTTCGATAGCGATTGTATAATTGTGCCAAGCACTTTTCTGGTTACTGCTACAGCATGGAGGATTGAAAACTTGAAAAAGTCTTGCAAAACAATGAAAGAAAGGATTTTTTTTGCTTAACAGTGTTTAATAAGGTCATTTTTAAGTTATAGTTTTGTTTTTACCATTACCAGAAGGGGTTTCATTGTAACGGGAATGAGAGAGATTTGATTGGTGTAACGGTTTGCTGATGTGGGCGAGGGAGTGCCAGATGGAAGGTTTTTATTGGGAATGGTAGAGTATATTTGGAAAAATTTGACAGATGGAAGTTTGGAGGAGTGGGGTTTGCGGTGGTGAGTTGGTAGACAATGAGTGGAGGGAAGATCAGCTGAGGTGGTGAGTGATCGTTGGTGGAGTAGGCGGTCAACATTGGATGACTTTTTGGGGAGGTGGGGGGGGAATGAGTGAAAAGGTAAGGGGGGGTGTGAAGCATGGTGAGGGTGACATGTGGCGGAGCCTTTTGGACCCCTGCCCATGGGTAAAGTGGGATGGAGCTCAAGGGGGGCTGAAATCACTCTCCCGCAGTTGATCTGGGTAGGGGATATGTCAACCATTGATTCTTGCATAGTTGATAATCACATGCTGACAAAACTTATTTGTCACATTCCAACTTTATTAAAACCTTTGAAACATTTATGAATAATATATGCTATTACAAATAATTGATCACGTTTAACGACATGATTAATTTATTTCAAATAAAATTAACTAATCTAAACCAAATTAATCAAATCTAGGGTGCATTTGATTTTGCAAGCCCCTTTTATTAATTTTTCTAAGGTTTTTGATTATTTTTTCTTTGTCAGTAAACCACAATTAAATGGTGTGATTAACTCCACTAATCTAGCTCAATCATGATTAAACTGTGTGATTGATTTATTTAGTCACCTAATTAAATTTACTTTTAGTCTAATCACATTTAAACAATGTGATCAGACTAACTATTTCTAATTCTCCTATTTACAATGTGGCATTTAAACAAGCTAAACACTTTATTTATAAAAATTCTTGAAGCATGCTTTCATGCAATATTGATTTTTCTTGGTGGCATTTAGACTTTCTCACCTAAGGGGACATTTCCATATATTTTTTTCTCTTTTTATTTTTCTTTTCTTTTCTTTCATTTCTTTCATTATTCTATTTTTTCTGTCCCCCAGAATTTTTTATTTTTTTTATTTTATTAATTCTTATTTTATATATATTATATATATATATTATATATATATATATATATATATATATATATATATATATATATATATATATATATAATATCTATATATATATATATATATAACTATATATATATACATATATATATATATATTGGAAATAAATTTCAAGCATGAAATTATTATTTACATTTTCCAAATATAAATCATCACGTAAAAACAAGTTATCCTATGAAATATAGGACCCTAACAGGGGAGACCCTTGTATGTTGGTGGTATCCAACACCTTGGTAACTTGACTCAAAGGCCAAGTGATATGAGAGAATCCCAAGATGAACCTCCAGTAAAACTTGGCAAGGCCCAAAAATATGTGAAGCTCTATAAGAGTGGTTGAGGTTGGCCAATCCCAAATGACTTGGATCTTAGCCAGATTCACATGCATGCCTTTCTCATCAGTGATGTAGCCCATATATCAGAGCTCGCTCATGCCAAATGTGAATTTCTCCAAGTTGGCACATAGTTTGTGCTACCACAAGTTTTGAAGGACCTGCCGAATGTGTTGTACGTTCTCTTCCAAACTCTTGCTAAATATGAGGATGTCATCCACATATACAACCACGAATGATTTGATGAAGGGCCACAAGATGTCATCCACCAACCTCATAAAATGTGTAGGGGCATTTGCAAACTCGAAAGGCATGACCAACCACTCGAAACAACCATCCTTGGGTTTGAAAGTAGTCTTCGCTATATCTATGGGTTCTATTGGGACCTAGTGAAAGCTAGACTTCAAATCAATCTTATTCAAATAATTGGCCCCATTGAGCTGGTCAAGAAGGTCATCAATATGTGGGATTGGATACCTGTTCCTACAGTGATTTCGTTTAGTGCCCAATAATCAATGTAGAGTCTCTAGGTTCATCTTTCTTCTGTACAAGTAGAATCAAGCTCCCACAAGGTGAGGAACTTGGTTTGATGTTCCCTTCATGCAAGAAATATTGAATTTACCACTTGATTTCTTCATTTTCCAAAATGGAGCAGTGGCGTATTGGCCCATTGGGTGTAGGTGCTTTGGGATTCTAACTAATCAAATGCTTGACCTGGTAGTGCAAAGGTAGCCATATGGGTGAGGAGAATATGTCCTTGTACTCCTTGACAACTGTATCCATCTACTTCTACTATGTGGGGGAGCCCTTCTTTAGGGCCATGGATGAGGCCACTATCTTTCATTTTCTTTGAGATCGAATTAGAAAGAAAAAAAAATTCTTGGTCTGGGAGATGATCTTACTCCATTACTTAGTAGATATCAAAGAGATGGTGGTAGGTGGAGCTACGAATGATATCCTCTATAACTTGTTACCCAAAGTAATAATAACAGTGTGAGGCCTAGACTCATACATAGCATGAAAGTTCCACAAGTATGGTTGGCCTAATAACACATCAAAAACTTCAAGGGGAGCAACATCACATAATACCTCATCCATGAAAGGCTTGATGTTATAGGGGAGGCAACACTGTTGGCCGATGCGGAGATCCCATCCTTGGTGAAGCCACCTGATGGTGTATGGCTATAGGTGTGGTGTGCTCGATAGGCCCAACCAATTCATGACCTCTACTGAAATGAGTTTATTTTGGCTCTCGTTGTTGATAATTAATCGTGGTGAAGAATACTTCACCCACTTCTGTGAGTGGAAGAGATGCTCCCCCTCCTTTGGATCTTTGGGCTCAATCTTCTAGACCTTGGTTGTGGCACTAGGTTTTGCATCAATAATATTCTTCCCCCTTTCATTCCCCTTGTTAGGTTCTAGCTCAGAATTAGAACAACCATCAGACTCTAAAGCTTTCAACGCAGCCACCAATGACTATTTGGTGCAACACTCATGTTTGTTTTGAGTGGCATTGTTATAGAACTCATACCACTTTCCTATGTCCTTATTTGTTTCGTGGTGCCATTATTTTCTTATGGCTTTGATTGGTTGTCTTGGGTCACTCCACCTTGGTTTTGTCCTTGTTTGGATAGTTTGGGGGCACTCTTGCCTTTATTTTTATTCACAGATCCAAAGTCAAGCTTCTTTTATTTAAATTTTTGTTCAATATTGGCAACATATCGGTATGTTGCACCAAGTGAGGAGATGTCCAGGAACTCCATTTATTTCTTAATGTATTTGTGCATATAGCCACAATATTTGAGCACCAGATCTCACTTAGAGTCTTTGATACTCAACTTTATGTGTAGAGTATGAAAACTTTTTGTGAGATTATGCACATCTTGGTCCCTTTACTATCGTAATTTCATCCATTATATCTACTTCCCCTCAAGCTCCCCATGAGGTAATATTGTTCCTTGACAGTGTCTTGGAAAGAGTTCTAAGACGAAGAAGCTATATACATAGAGGGTTCCTTGGCCCTTTTCTCATAGTAAGTTTCCCATCAATCCTTGACATGAGGGGAAACCTTAAGCAGTGAAAAAGTAATTTTATCCGTATTGGAGAAACTATGGACTGAAAAATAACCTTCGAATAGTTTTAACCATTTATCTACAACATTTGCATATATTTTACCTTCAAATATAGGGATATCAAAATTCACTTGTACCTTGAAGGAGGCAATACCTCTGAAGTGACCATTGAATGAAGATGCATGGCCGACAAGAATCCGTAGACGTATTTGGGAAAAGTTGTCCATCATCTTGTCCCTTTGCCACTTGAGGGATTCTTTGAGCAATAGTTTGATAAGATATCTTTCTCTCTCTTCTTTATTTTATTTCACCATGGGAGGTCATCAGTGTTGGTGGGGATCGTCTTGCAAATGATCAAGTAGTTCAAGTCCCAACTCCTGATACCTCGACCTCGTTGGGGACATGCATAGAAAAATAGAAAAAGAGCAGACCACTTTGATACTACTAATCCAGATTTATGAAGGAATGAAATGAAATACATATATAAATAGAAACACAGAAATACAACATAAATAAAACTTCTATTCATTAATAACAAAGTACTAAAAATTGGTTACATGCAGAATGGAAATGAACTAGCTTAGGTGATGGTAGCTTATCTCTAAGAAGAGATGTGGTGACTACATGCCTTTTGAACTCTATAATGAGGCTCAAAGACCTACTTATTATTGATAAATAGTGGAAAACCCTAAACATCCAAAAAACCTAACCCTAGGAGATGAAGCACCAAAATTCTGTGGGCCCTATTGGGGTTAATTGGTACATCAACTTCCCAGTGTCATAACTTTGGCGTACAATATTCTCATCATGAATATGATACCTCGTTAGAAAGATCTATCTAAGAACTACAATTTTTTACTACAAAACCCTACTATAGGCTATGGGTTTTCCCATTTTCCAAAAAAAATGTCACTTAAGGCCTCAAAATGAATCTGGAAGTTCAAGACCCGAAAACTACCAAAAATAGTAAATTTTACTATAATTAAAGAAACTGAAAGAAACAATGGTGGGGGTCCAAGTGGAATTGGTGGGTGACCACAAATATCCACCTGGATCATTTAGAAATAGTATTAAGCAAGTGTAAGGAATGCCATGTAGCCTTCATTAATGAAAACTGCTTAATAATATTAATAGAAGGTATAGTGTTGGGGCATAATAGTTCTTCAAAGGGCATCAAAGTGGATCCAGTAAAAATTAAGGTTATACTATAATTTCCTACTCTACAAGATCAGAAATAGGTATATTTTTTTCTTGTACACACTAGTTATTATTGTCATTTTATTGAAGAATTTTCATGAATAGATCATCATTTATTTTCCTTAATAAGTAATTATGATAAATTTATGTGGACAGAGAGTTGCCAACATGTTTTCAAAGAACTATCTAGAGTATCTAAATCTATTATCTTGAGAGGGCCCAATTGGTTGCTTCCTTTTCACATATCTATAGATGTATCAAATACTTCTATTGGATTTGTCTTGGGACACAAGAGGTAATTCATCCATAAGATATATACTTTATTTGTAAAAATATCTCCCTTATGGAACTAATCTACATGGTAACAAAAAAAGAATTTCTTGTGGTAATTCATGCTATTAATAAATTTCAGAACTATATAACTACATACCTTGTGATATTACATAATGACCATGCCACCATTAAATATCTAATGCAAAAAAAACTCACTATTAGTTGGGTAACTAGATGGTTGTTGTTGTTGCAACAATTTGACATTACCATCTTAAATAAACTAGGAAAAGATAATGCAATAGCATACTTTCTTTCAAGGCTTATAACTAATAAGAATAAGTTGTCAATTTAAGATTCACTTCCTGATGAGAAACTTTTTGCTATACCTATTAACTCATCTTGGTTTGAAAATTTTGTTAACTACTTGGCTACAAGAAAACTATGACCTCATATATCTCCAAAAGAACAACAAAAGATCATCAAGCAAAGTTGTATATTTTCATGAATTAACAAATACCTCTTCTATACAAGTCCATATCTCATTATTTGGTGATGCGTGAAAGATGAATATATTTATGAAATATGAAGGGCTTGCCATGATTTCCCTTGTGAGGGTCATTTGTAGATTAGAGGACCAACCATAGAGTACTCCATCAAGTCTACCACTAGCCGACAATATTTCAATATGTCAAGTATGAAAAGATATGTGATAGTTGTCAAAATATGGGAAGGCCAATATGATTAGATGCCACTACAACAAAAAATAGTAATAAAGCCCTTCTATGAATTGGTTGTTGCCTTTGTTGGATCTATCAATCCTGTTTATTGATGTAACTCTTATGCCCAGATTTGTACAAACAATGTCATAAAGTGGATGGAAGAAAAACTACTCTCATCTATAATAGAGAAAACAATAGTATATTTTCTTCATGAGGAAACATTTACTAGATTTGGGATACCATGAAAAATCATCACTAATGGAGGAACACAATTTACTTCAAGGCTCATTGAGAACCTCATGGACACATACAAGATCAAACATAGGGTAACCACTGTTGAAAATAATACTGAGAGGGGGGGTGAATCAGTATTATCTAGTCCTTTTAACAATTCTTCCTTATTTATACTTTGAATTATTTTTGCATATCAGTACCATAAAACAATGAGCATGAACAAGAAAAACAGACAGTCACATCAAAGAACACCAGATATAAGGTGGAAACCCAATGTGGGTGAAAACCACCTGCTGCAATATGTCTCTATCTTCTTTCAAATTAGAAACTCCTTTTACAATGGTCTTGTACTGGTGCAGTCCTTTACCAGTACGCAGGCTGCAACCTGCAGAGAGCTACAACTCTCTCTCGTTTTCCAGTCTCTCCTGGAAGGGAGCTACAACCCCCTACTTCTTTTCTTTCAAGGACCACTTTTCATAAATTTTCAAACTGGATCCATAAACATCAAATGATCATCAAGTACCAGTAAGTCACCCAGATAACCAGATCCACAATAACAGTAAACTAAACCCAGAACACCTTATCAACAAAAAAATTAGTCAACAAAAGATCTTAAGACAGATACGCAATTTCCTTTTCTCTAGCCTGCGTCGCTACGCACTTCACTTTCTGTGGCGCCGCGCACCTCCACAGTTGCGCCTTCTGTGGCACCGCGCACCTCCACAGCTACGCCTTCTATGGCGCCTCCGCACTGCGCCTTCGGTGATGCCTCTATGGCGTCTCCTGTGGCGCCTCCGCACTACGCCTTCTATGGCACCTCCGCATTGCGCCTTCGGTGGCGCCTCTGTGGCGTCTCCTATGGCGCCTCCGCACTGTGCCTTCTGTGGCGTCTCCGCACTGCGCCTTTTGTGGCGCCTTCGCACTGCACCTTCTGTGGTGCCTCTGTGGCGCCTCCGCACTGTGCCTTCTGTGGCGCCTCTGTGGTGTCTCCACACTACGCCTTCTGTGGCGCCTCTGTGGCGTCTCCGAACTACGCCTTCTGTGGCACCTCTGTGGCATCTCCACACTGCGCCTTCTGTGGCGCCTCTGTGACGTCTCCGGACTGCGCCTTCAGTGGCACCTGTGCACTTCCGCAGCTACAACGCTCAAGAGATCACCCTTCACAGATTCACTTTCCACTTCACTTTCATATAGATCGAGCTTTTGAAACAATAACCCAATATTTCAGATCTTAAGATATTCAACCCAAAAGCATACCCAAGCCAAATGATCTCCTTTGCTTTATATAGGCAAGCTCTTCCTCAAATCATGGACCAATACCACGGGTCAAAACCATAGGATCAAAAAAACTGTGGGACTAATACCATGAACCAACCATGAAAATGCTGCGTGAACTTTTCTCCACATGAAATAAACTTTTCTCTGCATAAAATTTCGTGAACTTTTCTCTACATGAAATAAACTTTTCTTTGCATAAAATTCCGTGAACTTTTCTCTACATGAAGTAAACTTTTCTCTGCATAAAATTTCGTGAACTTGAAGATAACTTTGCTGCACTATAATTTATCATCTGAGTGATTTGCCATCAAGGACAACACTTGTCTCATAATGCCAACAGAGCAAAGAGGAGTGATTTAGATGAAGAAACCTTGAAAGCTCTTTTATTAGAATCCATTAGAGATGAGTGGATAGATATCCTTAACATGATGGGGAAGGGAGATATTTCTCAACTCCCATTGAATGAGATAGGAGAATTGTGTGTTCATCTCTCAAGAGGGAAATCTAAAACAGGGAAAGGGCCAAGAGATCCTTCTCTTGTTACAGTAAACAAATCTGCAACGGGATCTGTAAGTAGGGAAGAAATTGGTAATATGCTTGATGAATTCAAAACTAACATTCTAGGGAGCCTTAGTGAGCAATTAGACACCCTTAAAATACAAAACAAGCAGAAAACCGACGCTGATGCTTTAGCCATTTTTTGTCCAAAATGCAGAAAAAAAAACATGCTCTAATGGAATGCCCTTTAGATTCAAAAATTGTAGAAACTTGTATGATTTGCTCAGAAAGTCATGAGACCAAGGGTTGTCCTTCAATTCCAGTTCTTAAGGCTGTCTTTCAAGAGGAAACATACCCAAATTCTGTAGAACCTCTTTTTTTTGTTGCTAGAATACCTTGGGAGGGGCCAAAAAATAAGGGATTTAACAATCAAATGTATCTTCAGCCCCCACAATACTAGAATCCTTGGCAACAACCTTGGCCTCAATATCAATCTCAACTTCAATCTCAACTGTGGGCACAAGGAGTACAAAATCCTTACGGGAGATTTTCTCAATATTATCAATATCCTCCACCATATCAGAATTATCCTCCCCCACACATTCAACAACAAAATCAGCAGCCACAACTTCAAAATCAGAATCCCCAGCTTTCATTGCCATTTCCACAACAACCTCCACAAAAAAACCAAAATCCTCAAATCTTACTGCCATTTCAGTAGAAACCAAATCAACTACCTGCCCAACCATTACAAAACCCCAACAATAAAACCCTCAGAATGCTTACATGGTAAAAGGACAACAATTTCCAACTTAGATGACTACCCCTCTAGATCTTAATGGTGTTCAACTAAGATTTGGAAGGATATTAGAAAAGGAAAGACCTTCTATGGTTATTCAAGAACAGGAAAGTTCTGAGGAAGATTCTCTGAAGGTCAATAAAAGTTTTGAGGGAACATCTCCCCAAAACCAAAACATTGAAAAAAAAAAACAAAAAGAATTACTGAACATAATTCCTATCATTGAGCAGCCAACATCTACTTCTACACCTCCTTTTCCTGAAAGACTACAAATAGATAAAGGGGTAGAAAAATAGATCTTATTTCCCAACTATGATTTCCTAGATGAATTGAAGAATGTCTGTATCAAAATTCCTTTGCAACAAGCCATTAGAGAAATTCCAATTCTAGCCAAAACAATATATGAGTTGAGCATAAAAAAACCAGGAAGAAAACCAGAAGAAACAAAAAGAATTCACCTGGTAGGAAAAATAGCATACATAATGATGGGAAAAACTACCATACAAAAATATGTGGATCCAGGAAGACCAATTGTGAAAGCACATATCAATGGAGTTCAAATTCCAAATACATTGATTGACTTAGTGGCAGTAATAAACATCATGAGAAAACAAACTATGGAGCAGCTCAAGCTTCCTAATGTTCTTTACACACCTACCTTACTGCAGCTAGTAGATAGATCAGTAATTAAACCAGATGGTGTGCTAGAAGACATTTCAGTATCCTTAGATTCTTGGGAATATCCTATTGATTTCATGATCTTAACTCCCAAGAACAATCTAGGAGGACATCCACTCATATTAGGAAGACCTTGGCTGGCCACAACTAATGCTTTTATTAGTTGTAGATCTGGTGACATGTATATCTCTAATGGTAATTCAACAAAGAAACTTACTCTATATCCTCCAGCAAAAGCAATCACAGAAATAGATGACAAAGAATGGATTGATGATGAAGATGATATTCAGCCTCTCTTTACTATTTTAGAGTGAAGATAGTCAAATTTTAAACACATTGGAAAATTTTGAATCATCTTCAGAATATGACCATGAGCAATTTCAATAAAAATCTAATGTTGAATATTTGTCATGTAGGAAGATGTCTCTCTATTCTATGGAAGATTTTGGTAGCTCTACAGCTAAAATTTTTCCAGGTAGGACATTGAACATAAACAAAAACTTGGAGAAACTACAACAAGAAGAGCTAATCAAAACATTACAAAAACATTTTGCTACATTTGCATGGGAATACGCTGACATGAAAGGCATTGATCCTAAGACTTGCATCCACCACATCTACATTGAGGAAAATAGTAGATCTATCAGACAAACTCAGAGAAGGATGAATCCAAATCTTAAGGAGACTGTGAAAGAAGAACTCCAAAAATTACTAAATATAAACTTCATTTACCCAATTTTAGATAGCCAATGGGTTTATCCTTTAGTAATTGCGCCTAAAAATAATGGCAAATGGAGGGTGTTCATTGATTACCAAGAACTAAATAAAGCAACCCTTACAGATCATTTTCCTTTGCCTTTTATAGATCAAGAGTTAGATACAGTAGCAGGTAAGAAGTATTTCTCATTCTTGGATGGTTTTAGTGGTTATAATCAAATTTAGGTAGCACTTGAAGATTAGGATAAGACCACATTTACTTCTCCATGGGGAAATTATGCCTATCGAGTACTTTCTTTTGGGTTATGTAATGCACGTGCAACATTCCAAAGAGCAGTACTAGGAATCTTTTTATTATCTAATACATGATTGTGTGGAGGTATATATGGATGATTTTACAGTCTATGGGGATACATTTGAAGAAGCTTCGGAAAAAGTTCTTAAAAGATGTAAGGAAAAAAACCTTTCACTAAGTCATGAAAAATGTTTTATGATGTTTACAGAAGGTATTGTTTTAGGACATCACATTTCAGGAGATGGGATTAAAGTTGAAAAGTCTAAAGTTGAAGTCATCTCTAAATTATCAATCCCAAATTGCCAAAATGATGTTAGAAGTTTTCTGGGATTTACAAGGTACTATAGAAGATTTATAGAAAACTTCACTAAAATAGAATCTCCACTCTTCAAATTGCTTACAAAATATTGTGAATTTAATTGGAATTCCCATTGCCAGTTGGCATTTGAAACCTTGAAAGAAAAAAAATTTTGAAGCACCCATTTTAAGAGGTCCAAATTAGAAATTCCCTTTCCATATTTCCACATATGCTTTAGATATAGCTCTAGGAGCTATATTGGGACAAACATATTTGATTCCTTATGCCATTTACTATACAAGTAAGAATTTGACTCCCACTAAGTTGAATTATATTGTGACTGAAAGGGAATTTTTAGTTTTTGTTCATGCAATTAACAAGTTCATACACTATATAACAAGCTATGAAACCTTTGTTCATACAGATCACTCTGCAATTATATATCTGATGAATAAACCTATTACTAATGGCAGAGTTACAAGATGGTTTTACTTTTGCAAGAATTCAACATTACTGTGCTAGGTAGACCTGGAAAACAAAACACAGTTGTTGATTTTTTTTCCAGGATTCAGAATATCAAAAAAGATTCTCTAGTTGAAGATAAGTTTCCTAATGAATATCTTTTTGCAGTAACTACTCAAACTCCTTGGTTTGCAAATGTTGCTAACTACTTGGTCACAGGGAAGTCACCTTCACATTTGTTTCCTAGAGAGAAAAGAAAAATTATTCAAGAAAGTGAAAGATATTCATGGATCACTAACGAATTGTATAAAACAGAGCCAAATCTTATGATCAAAAGGTGTGTCAGGGAAGATGAGATGCCTGAGATTCTTAAGGCATGTCATGATGAACAATGTGCTGGACACTTTGCTAACAAGAGGACAACCTATAAAATCATTTCTTTAGGATATTATTGGCTAAATATCTTCAAACATGCTAAAGAATATGTCAGGAGATGTGACAACTGCCAAAGGGTAGGGAAACCTGCCCCCTCAAATGAAATTCCATTACAAATTCAAGTACTCATTGAACCCTTTGAAAAGTGGGCCTTAGATTTCATTGGACAAATCAATCCTCCATCTATGTAGAAAAAGTATATATTGGTATGCACTGATTATGTCACTAAATGGGTGCAAGCTAAAGCATTACCTTTTGCTAATGAAAAATCTATAATTAATTTTCTTTTTGAGGACATTTTCACTCGTTTTGGTGTTTCAAGAGAAATTGTGACAGATCAGGGATCTCAATTCACAACTAACATGGTGGAATTGCTTGTTGAAGAATACAAGATCAAGCATAGGAAATATACTCCCTATCATCCACAAGCAAATGGTCAAGTGGAATCTACAAATAAAGTGATTGAAGGAATCCTCACCAAGACTGTGCATCTACATAGAAGAGATTCACGAAAAAGGCTTCCTGAAGCCTTATGGGCCTATAGAACTACATGGAGGAACACAACAAGACATACACCCTATGAACTTGTTTATGGGAAACAAGTTATGTTCCCTATAGAGTTCCAAATCCGAACTTTCAAGCTGGCAGTACAATTGGGACTAGATTTATCAGAGGCACGAAAGCATAGGATGGAGCAATTAAATGAACTTGGTGAAATCAAGCAGGATGCATTTCAAAGGACTAGTATAGTCCAACAAGAAAGGGCTAAATTGCATGACAAATACATCAAGGACAAGAGGTTTCAAGTGGGAGATTGGGCGTTGCTATTTGATTCAAAGTGTAAAGATTTTCAAGGGAAGTTTCAAACTCATTGGCTTGGGCCATATGAGATTGAAAAAGTCTTTAGTAATGGAGCAGTGAGGATTAGAACAATAGATGAAATTAAAACTCCTCTTCTAGTGAATGGTCATAGATTAAAGATCTATCAGAAACCAATCTCAAAAATGGAGTTCATCAAGATTTTCCAAGACAATTCTGAAATGAAGTTAGTGAAGAAGAATCCTTCTTCTCCACTAACTTAGACTTTATTTTTCTTATGAAAAAAATATAAAAATAAATAAATAATAAAAAAAGTAATAAATTGTATAAGGTTGAAAACCAATCATTGATTAGCATACTTATACAGAAAATACAGAGTGAAAATCATAGGTTTATGACACTCCATATTTTCCATTTTCTTTCCAAATAAGTAGTGACAAGAAGCCACAATCACTCTGTAGTTCAGATTCTGAAAAGTCATCATCTCATCTCACCCCACTCAATTTTATTTTTATAATTTCACTTCATCTCATTATCATATGCCATTAATAAATTTCTCATTTTCAGTGTTCATTCCATTTCCATTTCATTCATGATCCATAAGCCATATTTTACTTTATGTTTCATGTTTTGCAGCTAGTTATGTTTTGTAGCTGATTCTGTTCTGCAACTAATCTGATTCTGCAGCTAGAATTTGATTATCAGTTCAGGCACAAGTGTATAGTTCATAATAAAAACATGTATGCAGGGAATTGAAGAAAGAAATCAATCTTTGAAGACAAATCATGCTCAAGGAACCTATGAATCAACATCAAAGGAAAATTTTAGCAAGTAAAAGGTAAGGGTTCCAAAGGTTAAATGCAAAAATTTATTTCAAAAAGAAATTTGAAAACATAAGCTTGTATAATATTTATGATCACATGTCTCCTTAATTAACCATCATTTGATTTGACTGCCATGATGTCTTCGCCATATCTTCTGCATTTAATGACAAATGGTCTCAATGGTTCTTTCATAACTGATCTCTGCTTCAAACTCCATAACTTGTATTCAAACGATCGTCCACAACTGCATTTGCTACACTTGTTAACGGTCAAGATAAAAATGTGACCTACCTATCTATGACTCTCTAAACCATGATTGTCTATTTATTACATGCCAACTATTAAGTTTTTCTCTAATATTCACGCAACCATTTCATATACACAATCATTATATTTCCATATCCACAGTCATTCTGTTTCCATATAGCCAGTCATTCCATTTCCATACACACAGTCATTCTACTTCCTAAATAACACTTGTTCCATAGATAGTAAAGAGTAATTTTGAGATCAATAAATTCTACAGAACAAAAGCCATGTGGCTCATCGTTAGGGTAGAGCCCATAGGGGGAAAATTCATGGAAGGATATCCCCAACTTAAGGAGATGCTACAGAAGACTGGATGGCTCAAGTTCATTGAAAATTTTGATGGATATCATAAGAAGATTATGAAATCTTTCGCTAGATCCTTTGATGGTATAGAAGTGGAGATTGGGGACATCAAGTTTACAGAATCCTACATAGCATAGGCTACAAAACTACCAAGACTTGGTGAGAGGTGGTTCAAAAACAAATAATTCCACAGTGAATCATGGAAGGTATTCCTCAAGAACCCAGGTATTGATGTCACTATGTTAAGGAAATGAATCCCTATTTCAACACTAAAAAATAAATGGAGAAGCATGCTTTTGATATTGCAAAAAATTATTACCTAGGAGGGAATATTTGGATGTATGTATTTTTTTCATATACCTTTATTGATGAACTTTTTATACAATGGGGACATTAAACTCCCTTTCTTCCTCCTAAATAGCCTAAGGAGAATGGCTTCAAATGTACAGAAGAAAATTCAATTTATGGAAACAACTATGTACCACCACGGATTGGTCAAAATCCTGGTTGAATATTATCTAAAGAAAATAGGGGATACCTGGGAAAACTTTCTGATAAGAAACCATTTCTAAGAGACACTAGAATATCCTAAAAAAGATAGTGTAGAAAAGAGTAGGAGAAAGAAGACCAATCTCACCATTCAAAGCAACCCTGAAACTTCAGCACAGAAAAATGATGAAGAAGAACCAATCTCTGAAAAATTAACAGAGATCGGAAAGCAAATCAAGCAAAGGAAGAAGATAAAACAGAAAACTGGTGGAATTACTGAGAACACACCTGAATCTCCATTACAACCAGATGATGAATAACCAATCTCTGAAAAATTGACAGAGATTAAGAGACAAATCAAGGGGAAGGAATATATAGGAAAAGAGAAAAAGGGTGCAAAGGATGCGAACATAAAACCCCTTAGAAGAAGCTCTAGGCTCAAAGGAATGGTAAAGAAGGTCTCATCAAAGGAAACATAGTTCATCAACTTAGAAGGAGAAACCCCAACATCATCTCTTGAAAATATTCCACTTATATACAGTCCTCAAAACTCTCCTAGACATTATTTTGAAGGCAGCCCCAGTAGAGGATCCCTAGGCATAGATCCAATTCAACAACAAATTTATGATTACATAGAATCACTAGAAAATAAAAATGCCTCAAGGGATCTAGGTTCCTCATCCAATCCAAAACAACCTGTCAATCCACAAGAACCTCTGACTGACACACTCAAATAGGAAATCTAGGAGTTGGAGATATTGAGCAGGCACATTAAGAAAGAAAATGAAGCCCTAAAGGAACAAAGAAAATTGGATAAAGCCATGCATGACAATACCATATTGCACTTGGGCCTATGGTACAAAAAAATAGGAAGTTGAAGAGAAAGAACAAAAATTTGAATGAAACAGTGATCAACCTCAAGTACAAACTTCTCATGAAGAAACCAAGGACGGTTGTTACTTCAAAGAAAAGCAAGAGAACAAAATTACATGTATTGGCAGAGGTATCTGAGTAGATGCAATAAAGGAAAAAGTTCATAGTTTTGGAAATATTTCATGGGGACATGCAATTATTTTGTAGTGGGGGTATGTTGAGCCTCAAAATTACTCTTTCCATAACAACCCTTTTTCATTCTTTTTCCTTGTTTTTCGATGAGAAAGATGCATTCTCATCACCAATGACCAGTATATACTATCTTAAGGATGACATTTAGTGATTTACATATTATGCTTTTAATTAGCTACAGAACGTAGCCTATTCTGCAGCTAATCAGTTGTTCCGCAACTACCTTCATGCTTTAACAAGTTCCATGTGTCAAAAGGAGAAACAATCTATATGGGCAACTTGGAAATCATTGTGACATAGACCCTATCCTATTCACCTAGCCCAGGTTGACAAGGAAGATGGTACAAGACTACAGTCAATGGAGAAGTCAAACACAGAGATCGAAGGTAACATGACTCTATTTTGTGGATAACTAACACGTTTTGTAGTGATGGGAAGAGTTATCGGAAACAACTACCTGAACCTACAGACTCCAATAGCCATTTGTGCAACCAAATCCAACAACCACCATCTTGGATTTATGTCTCCAGCAGTCGAGGAAGAAATTCCGCATATCTGTCTTCTACGTGTTTTTGGCTATAGCATATTTTTCTCCACAAATAGTTGTATGGTTTTCTTATAAATACCCGTGTAAAGAACCGAGGAAGTTAGCAGTGATAGTGATAGTTTTATTATGAAATCAAAATTCTCAACTCTATAATTTCTAGGCATTTTGTGTCCTTGTTGTTAATATGAAGACCGCATGTTTTATGGGAATCTGAAGGTGTTTCTTTGGAGTTGACTGAGAAAGCATAGCCTAAGCAGTTGCAGAGGGCCCCTACATTGAAAAGGTTTCATTTCATGTTATTTTCTTCTTCTTGTTAACTGTAAATTCATCATTTTCTTTCGCAAATGTTTATAACCATTTTCTTGCTAACAATTTCTATAATGTAGTTTCCATCATTTTCTTATTAACAATGTTCATAACTTAGAGTAGCTTCCACTTGTTTGATCTCTTTCTAGTTTTTATCAGTAGTTAGAAGATGAAGTTCAATAATGTAATCTAGTTTTCTTCATTCATTGTTCTACTAGTTTTTAAATTATCAATTAGACTGATCAATGCCATTTACTATCTTTTCCATTTTATTTTTAAAGTTTACTAACTCATGGTGTTAATGAATGTCTCTAAAAAAACCCTTCACATTGATAATTCATCCTAAAATAAGTGGTTGAGCATTTCATTTATGCAATGAGTCTTTGTTGCATCTTTGTATTTTCTTTCTTTTAGATTAATGAAGTCCAAAATTTCTCAAATGTCATCCCAAGGAGACTTTCTCCCAAAATTGAGAGGCAGAGTAACTAAGTATTTCATTTAGTTTTATTTCTGTAATTAGTTAGGCACCAGTTACAAATTCCACTTTCAATTCTTAAATCATGATTTTGAAATAATGGTAACATAGGAATAGAAACTCTATTTTCATTTCTTGCTTAAGCTTTGCTTCCAAATCTGTCTCAACTCTGTCTTCATCTCTTTCTTAAAAGCTCTGTTTTCATTTCTTAGATTTTGAGTAGACCTTAAAAAAGTTGGATTTAAGTTTTTGGATAATTACATTGTAAATAATTCGGTGTTAAAAGACCAAAAACCCCTCAAAACAACATAAAACACAAAAACAATGAAATAAGAAGTGTTATCTAGCACAAACAGTGCACTAAACTTCATCACTTTACAATACCCAGATTGATAATTTATGTATAGAAATTTAGGACACTAAATTGACCAAACATCGATATGACATACATGTGACAAAAATCGACACAAGTCGACACTCATGCATGTATCCAAATACAATGAAAGTTCTCAAGTTGTCAATCATACATATTAACAAAGAAATCAACCGATACAAGTCAACCACTCATGCATGTTGCTAGTTTCATTGTTCACACACACACAAACTCTCATGCATGTGTACAATTCTTCAACTCCCTCACTAGTACAAACACAAGTACAATAAGCCCAAACACATGTAAGGGTACATAAAGAGTTGAATTGACAAATTCGATGCAAATGAAGTGAGTAACATACACTACTTTCACACACCTTCCGCATTTAGGTGAGTCAAACAAAACTCCACTTTCAACATCTTGTGTCATACAAGCCGCAACATACTTTCAACAAAAACGTAATGCATTCATAAGGCAAAGAAATGAATTTCTAAGGAAAAGAATTGAAAACCTTATTTGGACAAGAAATCAATCCACCTCTTACCAAACAATTTCAATGGCGATACTTGCAGCTGCACATCATCTTGTGAATCATATTGACCCACATCAATTATGGAATCTCCTTTTCCATTCTTGCCAAAGTCTCTCTCCACCTTCTTCAAATGTCGTGGATGTGTTGTTGGATGCAAAGTCGAACAGTTGTCTACTAGATGACCTTGCTTATGGCAATAAGTGCAAAACAATTGCATCTTCTTTACAGCATGGTTTCCATTATCCAATGGAGCTCTGGTTTTTTGTGTCTTTTGTTTTGAAAGTTTGGCTATTTTCTTCCAACATCTTGAAACATTATGGTTATTCAAACCACAAAAGAACATGTAAATTCTCTCCAATTCTTATGTGAATATTTACCATGTATATCATAATTAGAAGAAACTTGATTAAAGGCAGATTTATACCTTGAACTTTCACCTTTGTCGCCTTCTTGAGAAGGTGAATTGGATGAGGTAGTGGCTCTCTTCGGGATACCAACAATGGTGTTAATAACCTTAGAACTTTCAAAATCCTCTTGTTCATTGAAACCATTTTTTGCATGCTTATGAGGATTTTCGTGCAAAGTCCTTATTGGAACACCTTCATGTGCGTCCTTGGCTTTGGATCATTCTCCATCATGTTGTCCATAACCAAGACCCAAATACCTAGGCCTTTTGTCAACACCAATTGGCTCAACTATGCCTTGTGCATGTTTTCCAAACCCTCTACGTTCATAGGCCATATTCATCAACAATTTGGACCCTATCCCTTTAGTGTGTCTTTCAAAAGCACCAAAACATTCATTTTGAGAGGAAACTGAAGATAAAATTGAATTTCATACCTCATGTTCATGCACATACTTGGGTAGGGTTTCCTTTGCAACATGGACCTGATTCTCCATCTCATGCATCTTTTTAAGAAATGCTTGCTTCTCCTCCTTCATAGACATCAACTGCTCTTGAAGTATATTGTTCTCCTTCCTATCTTCATACATCTCTTGTACCATATCTCTCATGATGATAAACTCCTACAACATCTCTTCATCAAAGAGTCTTGTTAAGGAAGATGGATTAGAAACATCACTTGTTGAAGTTTCCATCACAAGTGTAATGAATTAAAAAGCTTCACAACAATTCACAAAGCTTCACAAACTTCTTTACTGTGATTTGAGAACCAAGCTCTCAATATTGAGCTTCTCCTTGCTTCACCTTGTACACAAAAACTTGCACACAATTAAATGATCCTTGCACAATTTCAAAACCAATAGCTAATTCTCTAGCTAACCTTGGAAAACCATATCAAGGTTCAAATGAGCTAACAAGTGCTCTGATACCAACTTGATATGAAATATTGGGAAAACTTTTTAATGCTATGCAATATCCCTCATCAATTAAAATATGTTTAGGATCGTCTCATTTACCTAGTTATGCAAGAGGTTTATGTGTCAAGTTATATGTCTTTTATGTGTCATGTGTGAGAAAATTATGAGTTAATTAGTTGATTAAATGACATGAACAACAAGTAAAATTTCATACATAATCCACAACAAACTCACAACACAAAACTGATCAAGGAGTTCACCCTCCAGTACTAGGCTACATCTCTTAGGACCTCCTTCAATGGTTAGGCCCTCTTTGGAATTATTTGTCAAATGTCTAATTATAAGCTTTTTCTCAACTCCAACGGCTTTTAAGACTATACCATTGGGTTCAGAGGACCCAAAAACCCAAAAAATGACTATTATATCTCTGAAAATTGACTCTCGCTGATCTGGGTATGACCTCCTTCCCTAGTGACCCTAGGCTTCCCTGAACTTCCCTATGGAAAAATCCCATGTAGAAGTCTTATATTGCCTCTGCAATCTGTTCTATTAGCTTCAAAACCTGCATCCAAAATTGACTACTCATTTTCCAAAATTGGTCGAAATCCCATCAAGTTAAGGTCTTTTTAATTTTCCCTAGGAATCATCCAAAATTGACTATTCATTTTCCATAATTGGTTGAAATCCCACCAAGTTATGGTATTTTTAATTTTTCCCTAGGAATCTCCTACAAATCTTGAAAATTTTAGTTAATCCTGCTAAAATTGGGGGTTGTTCCGGATTTGGGGAATCAGCAAAAAACTTCACCAACTGTAAAGCATGTTTAATTAAGGACAATCTTGTATTAATTATCCATAAATGCGCTTAAGTGTTAATCCTACAATTAACACCAATTGGGATTAATTAGGATAATCACAGTTTAATTAGTGCTAAACTCCAAACTAATCTATGTGGTTAAGGTTTATGCTAGTGGTTTAAGAGTGGTGGTCATATGTGCATTGAATGTTAGCGGTAACCACTAGTGGTTAACCCCTAAACCTTCAGTGCTATGCCTTTAAATGCAACACCAAACCATAATATGTTAAGTCTTAACGTGTAGCGGAGTTGGTAAGGCATGCAATTAGTGGACAGGAGGTCCTGAGGTTAAACATCGGTGCCTCCAAAAAACATTTTATGCGCCAAATGTGCCATTTGACCTATGGCAGCGACACGTGACGGCCTCCGGGCTTGCCATGTGTCACCTGCTCATTAGTCACCATGAACCAATCAAACTTCAACAAATCACCAAGATGAAAACTAATAGCATCATGACACTTGGATAGTCCTCATTAGGTGTTGACTCCATTGACTTGCCTTGTCACGTCAGCAGGACGGACTGCTGACTAGGAAATACGTGAATTTTTTTTTTAATGTTTGGTGAATCGGCCAGCGAGCTCTAACTTCCTCATACGAACTCCATTTTGGATGAAATGAGGTGTGTTGGGATCACTTTTTCGAGACAGACGCGGTCATTTATCTTTCGAGAGATTCTAGATACTTTAATTTTTGAGTAAATTTTGGCCCCTAGTCCAGATTCCGATCAAGTACTTGAGGTTTCTTACTCTAGAGGATTTCCTCTTGTGTGCATCCTCTCCTCCCACTTCTTTAGTAATTTCATTTCCTCTTATTGTCTTCCCTATGGGTACCCATCATAGATCAAACATTATTGTAATGCTTGATTTTATGTTCAGTTCTTTTTTCTCTCGAAAGATGTTTCCAAATTCCATATTATTCCATTTTTTAAGCTTCATTTTTATGTGTTTTAACATGGCTTGTAGAGTGTACATCTTTGAGCCTCTGTCTAGGATATTTTCCTTCCACCATGATTTGTTATTCTCCATGAAGTTAAGGTTATCTAACCAGAATGCCTCAAATCAAAAGGGCTTATTTTTCAGAGTTCCTGCTAGTTACATCAATAATAGCACTGGGCAATGGTTAGATACCCCACAGGGAAGGTCATTTTATGGCGTATCCACCATTCTCATCAGTAAACATTCTGATATTAAAAACCTATAAAGCCTAGATGCCACTTGATGTTTCCCTTTGCACTTATTACTCCAAGTCAAAGCATCCAATTGCAATTTCCATATCAATAAGTTTAGTCTCCTCAATGAATTCCTTAAATGGTTATGAGTCTCTGCCTATCCTTCTTTGGCTCCCTTTTTCTCTGAAAGAGAATTAATCATGTTAAAGTCTCCCCCCACCACCTAGGGGAGGTGCCCTTTCCTAATTTTTATCCCTCTTAGATCTTGCTACATCTTGATCTTATCATCAATCCATTCAGGCCCTTACACATTAGTGAAATCTATTGTGTCATGGGTTCCTATAACATGCATTTCTACAGATATGTAAGATCTATTGGCTTCAAATTCCAAGAGGATAAATGATTGGGGGTTCCAACAGATTTACAGAACCACCCCCCCCCCCCCCCCCCCCCCCCCAAGCCTTGCACTTCCACCTCAACTGATTCATACTTTCTTCCTAGTTTCCTACTTAACTCATTTATTTTCCCTCCTGGGCATTTCGATTCTTGAAGAAAAAATATATCAGGTTGTTCCATTTGAATCTTTTTTTTTTAACAATCTTTGTTTCCTTAGCATAATAATACCTCTAATATTCCAAGATAAAAATTTCATGATTTAGATAAGGTTTGAGAAGGGCGAGGCCAGATCTCTCATCTTACCTGAATTTATTAATATAGCTCTAAGCTCCTTAAGGGAAACACTATTCTGCTTTCTCCCTCTTTTTTGTTGGCTCTGCCTTGGTGCTAACACCGTATGAGATTTTGTTTCTTTCACTCCTCGCTAAGACCCCTTTGGAGATCCACACACTTTTTCTAGATGAGGTCTTTTCTTCCCTCATAATTTCAACTCTTATCTCATTAAATATAAGTATTGGATCATGTTCATGTGATCTGCATTGATTTATTTTATTCCTTGTTTCACCCCCTGTTCCATCAAATCTTGTAGGTCAATTCCTTCCATTTAAATTATCTCTTGCAATTCCAGATATTCTGTTCCTACTTCGCTTGGGTCATTTCCACATTTCCCTCAAAATATTTTGATAGATCTGTGATATCTCCTTACTACTCATTGTCCCCATTTTGTTGTCCCATTTCTTCGTCTTTATTTTATTCTTTATCACCACTTTACTCTTCTTCCCCCTTATGCTTCAAGGTTTTCCTCGGTTATAATTTCAAAGCTATTTCTCTAAGCTTTCTTCCCTTGATTTCATTGTTGTTGTCTTCTATTAGTTTTTCCCCTAGGATTGGATCTTACAAAGCCCTTTTCATCCTTTCTATATGTATCTTTGTTTAGTTCTTTCGCATTTCTTAGGGGGCACTCCCTTCTTAAGTGGTCATGCTCATGGCACCTTCGACATTTGAAAGGGATTAATTCATAGTCCACCAGTTGTAACCAAAATTCGACTTGGAACTCTAGCTAGATTGCTTAAGGCAGGGCTCCAAAGACCCATTTCTACATAGATCTGTGCATTTGCTGTATACCTTCATTGTAACGTTGCTTCTGACATTTTAATGAATTTAACCAGACAATCAGTTATCAACTTTAAATTCGTAGGTAGCTAATAGTCTAGCGGAAAAGAATACAACCTAACACTAATTGGGACACATGCAAAGGTTTCCTTCTTCGAGGTGAGGTTCTCCATCAATGGTGGCATATGTAAACTCGTTGAAGAAAAGAAATATGCACCAATGTAAAAAATTATGTCTCTGTCTTCCATATTAGCAAAGACCACTGTGAGAAAACCTTTTGATCTTAGCTATAGTTCTATTTCTCCCCTTCGTTTCCAATGGTGTTTGATCCAATCACAGATCGATTTTTTAGTGGGCCAGAGCCCCATGAATTTGCATATGACAACATATGACCGCATTTGTTATATGAAGGTTTGGATCTCGGGATTGATGATCAATGTCATTAGGAATAATGTCATTTTTGGCTTACACGGTCCTGTAGAGTCCTTTGAATTTTTTTGTTGGTCTATTGGGGTTCCTTCTGGGCCACTATTTTCCTTCATTCTTCGTCCTTTCCCACCTACCTCTGCTAAGCCTTGGACTTTCTCTAACATACCTTCTGCAGGGCCATCTGCTCCAAAGCCCATCCAGATTCCCTTTCCTTTGTCCATGACAATATTTTTGTAGGAGAGAGCCCTGATCCCTCCTCCTCTGGAGGCCATTTGAATCAAACCCTAGTTGTTGCTACTCTGAAAATCATAAGAATTTTGTTGCTCCAAAATTAACTTCGAGTGTACCAATTTTTCATAATAACCTTACCTTTCATATTAAAATATTTATTCATATTAATATTTATTTATTATTAGTAATTTTTTAAATATTATATTTATTCTTTCTTATTCTTATTAAATAAATAAGAATCACTTGTCATAATTTTCAACAGTAGCCACAAGGCTAACATGTCTTCTTAAATAAAATTAAGATAGAAGAGAATTAAACTCATTACTATAACTTCGAACATTATCCTTTAACCTTTCCTTATTTTTATTAAAATTAAAAAATATAATTGAATTATAAAAATAACTCCAAATAAAATAATATAATTTTTATTTTTATTTTTGAAAAGTAACACAATTTTACTATTTTCTTTCAATATGATATAGTTATTCAACTATTTTTACAAATTTAATTTAAAAATATATAAAATTTTGATAGAATGTAGAATGGAAGTATCTAAAATAGTTTTTTGATGATAAATCTGGTTGTTTTTTCAAATATTACTATAAAGATATAAATTGTAAATATCCCAAGTTCCACATTCTATTAAACACACCAAAAATCTTCAAGTATAATATAAAATTTTATTTTCAATAATTAATTATATAACTTCATTAAATTTATCTTACAAACGTGAATCCACAAGGACAAAACTTATGGAACATTTTCAAATATTCATGTCATTTATATCTAATTAAAATTAATTGATTTGACTAATAAAGGATGAGCATACCTCATCTGAGTTTTAGTGTCAATGATATTGATTTAAAGAAGGTGAGTTATAAATGGTGAAGCCCCACCTACAACTTCTGTCAATTCATGTCCAAGTCCTAAGTGCTCAGAAATTCCATTTCCTCATGAGTCAGAGCATGTTTTGATGATGCATGAGATTCTTATTTTGGAAAATGAAGATCCGAGGTTAACCTAAATGTTTTCAATAATGAGACTAGCTAAACCAAGATATGGTCTTGGTTATCTTGAGCAAGCTAATGGCCTTATGCTAGATTGCCGATTTGGTTATGTTCCGGATTACTGCAAAAAGCCAACAACCATGGAGATGCACAAATTCTTCAATTTAATGGATGGATTTCTAAGAAATAGAGTCCTTGCCAAATGGATGAAAGCCATGTCGAATTGGGATCTTTTTACAAATCCAAAAGCAGAAGAATTTGGTTCCAGTTATTCTGTTCCAGAGAAAATAAAATTATCTCAAGAATGGAAAAACCATATGGAATGTACTAACACATGGATATCATTCTATGTCTGGTTAGAAAAGAGACAACAACAAATGGTTTTAATGACTGATGCATCCACTTCATATCAACATTCTTGGATAGCAACAGATGGCCTTAAAGTTGAAACACCTATAACTTTTCCCCCATCCAAAGGCATAGTGCTTGGAGAACGACAAAATTCTATGAAAGCAATACCATTAGCATTAAAGGATGATAGTGCATCTGGTACTGATGGCAGAATACATAAAACTTCTGAACACCTGAATTGGACAAACACAGTTGTGAAGGGTCTTGAAATGAACATAGCCAAATCAAAAGAGGTCTAAGAACAATTTGATATTGTCCAAGTTTCTTTAAATTTTGTAAATAAATCCTTGAATAATGTTAAACAATCTACTTCAGTAATTAGAGGATATGTTAGAGAATCTCTAATAAAGCTAGATAATGTTGAAGAAAAAATGGTAGAACATATTGGTTCTACTTCTAGACAAATAAATGAACTGGTACAGAAGATGAATCAATTATCTATATCCAAAATAGAAAAACCAATTCCTTCTTCTTTTTTGCATAAAGCAAGTGTCCGTATTCAGGATGCTGTCAAGCCAGTCGATAGATTTCCTTTTCTATTCCCCAAAGAAGTTGCATCCCAAGAACCAGAAAAAGTTGAGACTTCAAGTGAACACATTTCTATAGCAAGTCTATTTAAGGAAGAGCAAAAAGAGCTAGAAGTTATGCCTATATATGAACCTTTAGAAAGTCAGTACAATAGGTATTCAACACCTGATATTAGAGGAAAAGGCAAACTGCTTGAAACCCACACTTTCTTCCCTGATTCTCATAGGGAATGGATTATAGATAACCTCAGTGTAGGCTAGATAAGACAAATGGTAGACATGATGTTTACAAAGTATAAATTTATGTGTCTAAGAGGAAAAACTAAGGTAGAAGCCTGCAAAACAATTATCCAGTATTTCACAGGCACATTATCAAAATGGTGGGAAACAGAATCCTCTCCTGCTTTAATTAAACAGATGGAAGAGCAACTGCTCAAAGACGAGCAAGGAAATATAATTCATAATTCATATGGGACAGTATAGAACAACATGATTGGAGCCTTGACCTCCATGATTGTTGAGCACTGTTGTGTTTCTGAGGCAGAAATAGCTGATAAGCATGAGATCATTTTAATGAATCTCAAGTGCAATAAAATATCCCAATATGAAGACTTCCATCGGGATTGGATGCAGAGAATCTATGAAGTTAAAGACTCAAAGAATTTGCTATGGAAGCAAGTCTATCTTGCAAGACTTCCTTCTAGGTTTGTTGACCATCTCAGACTACAAGAATATTTTCAAATGCCTTTGAGTCTTACACATGGGGACAAATATATTCAATTATTACTAAAGCTCTAATTGGTCTTTGCACAAGCTAAAAAGTTAATAAGTCTCTAGAAACATTGTCCAAGTTCCCCGACAGCAAATCATTGTGCAACAAGTATGGGTTATCTCTTGATGATCCATTAGTAAAAAGGAGAAAAATCAAGAAATGAGCCAAGAAAGAAAAGAATTTATCAACTAGAAAAGACTTTCAGAAGAAAGGTCGATCTTTCAGACAACATAAAAGAAAGCGATATTACAAATATGTCCATAGGACACATTATTATAAACCATCTAACATTCACCTACATAGTGCCAAGAAAGAAAAATGGAATAAATTGACATGTTGGTTGTGTGGAAAAAATGGACATACTGCAAATAACTTTCCAGTAGGTGAAGAATAAAGAAGAAACCGAGGCAAGAAATCTCAGCCTCAAAATCAAAAAATAAAAACTCTAAAAATAGAGGCTCAATATCTTTACATGAGATGTGGGTCTAGAAATCATAAAACTGATCATTGCCCCAATGTGGTGATCAAGGAACATCCCCAGATTCAGCAGTAACAGTTGCTTGACTCGTCTGTTGAGAGTTCTAATTCTAGTTCCATATATAATTCAGAAGAAGAAGTTGAAGAATTAAATTTTTATGCAAATTCTTGTGACTGTTCAGATTCTGAAAATTGTAAATGTATTTTCTCTTTTGAATCTGAAGTTTCTAATGAATCTTCTGATGAAGATATAAAGCCACAAAAATACAAGAAAAAATTCTTATGGCACAAACAAAAGAAGATGAGATAAAATCTTGTCCCAAATAAAAGCTATGGAAGAAGGAGAAATGAAGAATCGCCTCATGGAAGCCTTCATGGACTAAATGAAATATTCCAGCATAAGTTCTTCAAATAAGCCACTCTTCATTGGTGTCTTTCATGAATAGAATGCAAAATCATTCCAAAGGCATAAACAACAGGATAAGGTTCGCGTGCTTACCTTGGGGGAGGTGAGTCATGAAATTCACAATCTCAAATCCGAAATTTCTATTCTTAAATCTCATATTGTGAAGTTAGAAAAAGTTAAATCTATTGATGGAGTAGATCCTATAGAAGAATATGATACAAAAGAAACCAAATGTACATATTTATGAAGGAAGAAAAGATACTGCTTCAGGTTTTCAAGAGATGAGGATACTCGCCATCGAGTACCAACAACATCATGTGCAAATAAATATTTGCATATAGGGGTAGATGTTCAATTTGACTGCTCTCATTGATTTTGGAGCAGATGTGAATATTATAAATACAAAAGTGATCCCTGCTAAATATTGGATGATAGCAGAAAGAAAATTTATTTTCTTGGGAAGTAAAACGTTGAAGTATGAAATTCCCAAAGCATCTATCTGCTTTGATAATCACTGTATAAAATTAAAATTTGCAGTTGCTGATATCCCTATTGATTGTATTTTAGGTAACATATTTTTTGTTGTTGTTGAACCACATAGTTCATTTAGAACAAAAAAGAATAAGGGTGGATATTTTATTACTCTTCCTACCTCCTTGAATGGCCTAAGATTAAATTACCATATGTCTCAACTCCATGAGTCTCGACAATGGTCCAGACTATTGAAGAGCTAAAGAAAGATGAATCTAAACTAACAGATCTAAAAGATCTGAAATCCACCATTCATATCTCACAACAACTAAGCTTACCAACAATACAAAAGAAGATTTCAGAATTAAAGGCACAAATTGAGAAAGGGTGTTGTGCAGAAGATCCAAATGCTTTTTGGCACAAAAAGAAATATTGTGTAGAATTTCCTTATAAAACAGAATATATAGGTAAGCCATGTAAAAGTAAGGCAATTCCAATGAACAAGGAATATCGTGAGCTCTGCAAAAAAGAAATCAAGAATCTGTTGAGTAAGGAATTGATCAGAGAATCAAAGAGCTCTTGGAATTGTTATGGGTTCTATGTAAATAAAAGAGCAGAACAAATTAGAGGCATCCCAAGGCTAGTCATCAATTATAAGCCTTTGAACTCAGTACTAGCAGATAATACATTATCCAATTCCCTACAAGGGAGATCTGATAAGCAGAATAGCAAGAGAAAAAATATTTTCCAAGTTCGATCTGAAATCACAATTTTGGTGAGTTGCTATATCAGAGAAGTATAAATTCAAAACAACTTTCAGTGTCCTAGCTGGACATTATGAATGGAATGTGATGCCTTTTGGCCTCAAGCATGCACCATCCAAGTTTCAGAAGGTGATGGACTCTATATTCAAACCCTTCTTCGATTGGCTGATTGTGTATATAGATGATATACTTATTTTTTCAAAAAAATTGCAAGATCATTTTAAACATGTACAGACCTTTGTAAATACAATAAAGAGGAATGGTCTTGTATTAAGCAAAAAGAAAATCGAAGTCTTTCAGACTTCCATTAAATTTCTTGGCCATACTATATTCAATGGCCAAATCTCCTTGCAAAAACATGCTTTGGAATTCTCTAACAAATTTCCAGACATCATTATAGACAAGACACAGCTACAAAGATTTCTTGGTTGTTTAAATTACGTAAGTAATTTCTATCAAGACTGTGCCAAGGAAAAAAGCTTATTAAATCAGAGGCTGCGCAAAAATATTGAACCTTAGACTCCAATCCATACCAGAGCAGTTCAAAAGATTAAAGTCAAAGTCAGAAACCTTTCATATTGTATATATCTGATGATGCAGCTTATAAGATTGTAGAATCCAATGCTAGCAATATCGGATGGGGGGTATATTAAAACAAAAAAAAGATATTGAAGAACAGGTTATCCAGTTCGCTTCAGGAACATGGAACCCCACTAAGAAAAGATATTCTACTATATAAAAAGAGGTGAAAGCGGCATGGAATAACATCGACAAATTTGAGATCCATCTGGTCAATAAACCATTTCTTCTCATGTCAGATGCATCTTCCCTTGAGAATGTGCTTAATAAAGATATAAAGAAGCGTGGAGAAGCCAAATGCACCAGATGGCAAGCCCTCTTTGCCAATTTTGATTTCGAAGTACAACACATCAAAGGAGTAGACAATTGTCTACCTGATTTTCTCAATCGAGAATACATACAAACCCAGCCACAAGAACAAGAACAAGTTTTTGTTATTGTTACTGAATGGGACCGAGATAAACAACAAGAAGTTCTCAGAACTATCAAAGAATACCAAAGCTGGGAAGGCTACAAGAAGAACTGGAAGCCAACCTGGCAACTAAGACAAACAAGAGTCCTAGATGCAGATCTACAACCACATACAGATATTTTACACCTAGTGCCTGAAAGAAGAGTATTTCCTAAGGGAAATCCTTGGATCCATGATATGGTGTATACCAATAGTATGGCTGCAGCTCACCAAGTAGAAGAGGCATTACAAAATAATTTCCATGACATCACAATGATCTGGTCTGAAGGAGGAAGACAAATAAATATTTATTATAGATATTTTGTCATCAACAGAACCAGAAACACAGATTGGACAATCACCAGAAATTCTCCTATCTTATGGCCACAAAATAATCCTAATCTTAATTTTTCTGACACTGTCTTTAATTTTGCAGGTTACAAAAAATTATGGTGGGATCTCCTAAATGTTAATGGAAAGAAAGAGACTCATTTTACAAAATTAAAATTTGGATCAATCAGGACCATGCAAAGAAATCAATTTTCAGGATGGTTAGGTGACTAGTGGAAAGATTTTGGAGTAAATTGCACTACTATAGATCCAATCTTTTATGCAAGTTATTTTTAGATGTCATGTGACAAATGCTTCCACAAAAATGCCATTGAGTGTTTTCATATTCCTTGTACCACAGTGAGTGACCTGCTGAATTATCCAGACCACCATATACTACAACAATTTATGGCTAGGCATGATGAATGACTAGTCATGACTAAAATAAAGCATCAATATGTGTTGGATAAGCCTATGATAGTCCGACAGATCTATACAAATGCATGGGACGGCCTCATTTATCCTAGAAATAGGTTTTCAAGAATTACAGCTCTTGATGAATTGTCCTACAATGCTAGTCCTTCTTCATAAAAAGGTTTCTATGGGTTTATCGAGAAAGCTCCACTGTGTAATTATGTTGTCCAGTCATGAGGACTATTCATGGCCAGATTTCTCATGGGCCTTAATTGGTTAAAAGGCATCCACATTGTAGATAAGATGCTTTCCATAGCATTGATTGTAATCTTGTAATAGGAAAAGGATTCTTTAGTCACGAGACTCAGAGCACTTCTCCGACTTTTGGTGGATATTGAACCACATCTCCGTGATTGATAGAATCTTTCGTACTCAACTTGTTGGTCCGATGGTCAGATGTTTGTCGCCTCTTATTCCTATAAAACAAAGGGAGTCAGGCTCATTCGGGGCATCGAGAGTTGGAGTTATTGTGTCTTTTGAAGTTGAGAGTCGAGAGCTTCTCCTGCTCTACAATTGTGGACATTAAGTCTTATCTGCTTGCGTCATGAGAAGAACTCAAGTCTTTAGGTGATCTAAGAAGCCTACGCATCCGTGTGAGAGCACTGGTGAGAACCTAAAGGGGCTAGATCATTAGGGTGTCAGTCTATATGTGTGTTTTGAGTGTATGTTCAAAGATAGAGTCTGTGTAATTGTCAGGTAGCCTCCAATAAGTTATCTCAGTACTGAGTAGCAACAGTCTAGTAAATGTGAACACAGTCCATCTCTGGTATGAATAGATTGTAAATCCAGTGTAATCCATACCTAAAAAGAAATTAATAAAAGAGTGTTATTTCATTTTCCGCTTCTGAGTACTGTGTGCTTTAATTTGTGCTGCTGAAATAGTAATTCTTGCATAAAAGTTTGTCACTACATCAACTAGCCGAAGGGACGCCAAAGACTGTAGAAGGCTAGGGGTGTTGTTATGAAGGTCACAGAGTGCGTGAAAGTTACTGGTAGTTTTGAGTTCATAACAACAAGAAAGAAGAGGCTTAGCAAGGCCAATAGGGAGGAGACTCAACAAAGTGCACTAGCGCACTACTGTAGCACTACTGTAGTTGCACTGTAGCTCAAATTGCAAGCTTCGTTGAAAGCCCTTGCAACACATATAATCGATCCGACACAGGGGAGTTAAATGGAGATATAACACCAATGATTTTGAGATGATTAAATTGGAAAACATAAGTTTATATGTGTGAGATTTAAAATAATAAAAAATTAAACTTGATATTTCTCAATAAAAAAAACAAATTAGAAATATTAAATATTAACCCTATAATTATATTGAGTATATTTTAAAATTTAACTAAAGCAATAATTTTAACCATTTTAATTTTAATTTTAACAAATATTACATTATTAAAATCTAATTATAACCGATTAAAAAACTAAAACTATAAATATTTAATTTTCTTTTTAGTTTTTTATATAGAATATATTTTAAACTACTAAATACATATTATTGAAGATTTTTTTTTGTAATATTATTAATTTCTATTAATATTAAAAGAAATATAATTATTAAAAAAATATAATATTATTGATTTATATTAATATTAAAAAAATTAGTTTGAAAATATTTTGAAGCATAATGTTATGCGGTGAAAAGACCAATAATTTACTGAAAAAATAACAAAAGAGCAACCACTTTATTTTCCCTAATAAATTTGCAATTATGCTAACAAAATAGCGTTTTATCCACTAACATCAAGTACCATACAAAGATGTAGATAACAGGAAAAGAAAACTAAAAGCAACCCGAATATTTCAGCGAATACATACTGATGGAATTTTATAGATTGATTTAACAAAATCTACCTAACCATATCGTATTTTGTGCTTATAGATGCTGACTTTTATAAGAAATCCATTTCATATGAAAAGAAAAGGTCTATACAGTGCTTTAATATATCTATATATATAGGAATTAAGGTAATTTTGTTTTTCTGAGGTATTCTATAGTGAAATCAATAAATAGTTAATGTTTAATCTTAAATAATTTCCCTAACTCTAACTTTTTATAGTTATATAGGGATATTTTTTTAAATGTGTGTAAGTCTAGAAAATTTAGGTGAAAATATTTAATATTTATCTAATCAAAATTTTTAATTATTAAAATTAAATTATTTGTGATAAATTAATGAAGTGGAAAAATATAACTAGATGATTCATTTTCATGAGTTTGATAGTAATGTGGTAAATTAAATTATCTATAATATACCCTTGTGCAATCAAATAATTGATTTTAACATTTTAAATAACCATAGATTATCATATATCCTTAATTCTAACTTCAGACTAATAATAAAAACAATTAAAATAAAGTCAAAAAATTTATTAGAGAGTTTTTAAAAATGTATAAAATCTCCGAAGAAGTAACCAGAACACATAACACCAATATTGAAGACCTTCATTATTTTACAACAACACAGATTTTTGTGCCCTAATTGTGGAGGAATGCATTTGTGTTTTTTTCTCATAGTTATTAGTCATTATTTAGATAATAAGATTATTGGAGTTATAATGTTAATGGTAAAATAAGGTTTTTAAATTAAAAAAAATAAGTGGAGTTGTGAATTGACTGGTTGTTAGATTGCTAATTGTGAAATAGGGATTTTAAATTAAATGGAAGAAGTGAAGTTATGGATTGTGTTAATTGTCATACCTATTAATGTATTTGTGTTTTTTTTTTTCTCATTGCTATTAATAGATATTAAGATAATAAGAGTATCGGTTTTCTATGATATCAATTGTAAAATAAGGTTTTTAAACTAAACGGAAGAAGTGGAGGTATGGAGTGAAGATATGGATTGATGAGTTGTTGTAGTACTAATTATGAAATAGGGTTTTTAAATTAAAGGGAAGAAATGGAGTTATGGATTGTATTAATTGTCATATACATTAATGCATTTGTATTTTTTTCCTATTATTATTAGTCATGATTAAAATAATGATATTATTGATTATTATAATATTAATTGTAAAACAAGGTTTTGAAATTAAATAGAAGAAGTGGAATTATGGATTGTATTAATTGTCATATTTATTAATGCATTTTCGGTTTTCTTTCATTGTTATTAGTCATTATTAAGATAATAAGATTATCGGTTGTTATAAAATTAATTATAAAATAAGGTTTTTAAATTAAATGGAAGAAATGGAGATATGGATTGTATTAACTTCCATGCCCATTAGGCACGTACTCATTATGAGCTCAACATGTCACATATAGGAATTGAACTCAAATGGGGAGGTCAACAACATTTTTCTTAACCATATAAACTAAACACAATTGTTGTGATACTTCTAGTATTTGTATGAGTTTATGTGTTATGTATCCAAATAAAAAAAATAGAAGAAAAGATAGATTGATGACTCGATGAGAAGCCTCTTCGAGGAGGAAACCTCCTTTTACATCAGATAAATGAAAAATTCTAGGTGATTCAAATGAAAATAACTCCTTGATATATATAGGAGTCTAAGGGATCACAATATAATTAGGGCCTACATAACAATAATAATGTAGGCGGACATAAATAACAATAGTGGGATTATATGGGGCACAACAATAACACTATTGGAGCTACACTAGTATTATATAGACTTAACATTCCCCTCTCCTTGAAAAAGTGTTGTCCTCAATGCTTGAGTAGTTCTTTATATTTTTGAATAAAATACTCATCCTCCCATGTGCTTTCTTCAGTAGGTAAGTTCTTCCATTTAATGAGATACTCTGAAATTGATCTATTCTATAGCTGTCAAATTCTTGTTTATGTGATTGCTTCAGGCTCTAATATGATTTTTCCTTCGTTGTCAAGTTCTAGAAATATAGTTTGAACAAGGAGCTTGTCACTTATAACCTTCTTTAACCGTGAAATATAGAAAACTGGTTTTACTCGCAAAGATGCATGCAAATCCAACATGTATGCCATTGCAACAATTTTTTGCAGCACCTTGTAAGGGCCATAGTACTTGGGTGATAATTTATTATCCTTCTTAGCTTTCCCGAGGGACATTTGTTTGTATGGTTTTAGTCGTAAAAATACCCAATCACCCACATCAAAACTTCACTATAATGCTAATATGTTTGTTGTTTCATTTGATTATATGCCAGAGTCAGGTTATCCTTTAAGAGATATGGAGAACTTGTTGTTGATGCTATATGTCATCTTCCACTGCTTGAAACTTAGACTTGTCTCTTAAAGATGATTTGATGGATGATGGATGACATCCATAAATGATGGTGGGGATGCAGGTGTTAAAGATAATCTCTCCAATTTGGCTGCAAGCTCCTCAACATCCACCTCTCTTTCCCTTGTATTTCCTTCTGGCGTATCAGTCATTAAATTGATTGCCTCATTCTTTTCCAAAGAGTCACAGTCCTCTTAAATTATAATCAGAGGCAGCAAATCAAGGATTACAATTGGAATAAAGATATGATGCGAATATGGAAGTATTATATGAATTCAAAATTCATCCTTACATGACAAAAATAATATCAGCCAAATATCAATGAGATCCTTGCAATTCAGCAACCATGAGAGATATTTTATGAGGAATGAATTACCAAATTGGAGATTAACCAGACTGAAATCCGATTTTTATATGAACGCAAAGCTCCTCAACTTAACATGCACACAACATATCCATATGCGCACATCACAAACAATTGAGAATTTTATAATCTAGCCGCAGCTATGTAATCCATGGCGATATATGGGGGTGCGCACAACAATATACACAATAGATTAATCAACGCACAGCTTCATAATTTATACGCACATCACCATGGATTTATAAAAGGAAAACAAGGAGATTAATTGCGCATACAACCATGCCTAAACACTGTATTATATCGGCTACTTCGGATCCAAACACTGGAGGATGCTTCTCATCCAATCACTGGAGAATCCCTTCCTCGGTATTAATACACAACATTAAATATATATTACCTGTAGTAACCAATAGCGCCCCTTGCCAAGGTATAACACACGATGTTATATATCATATAAAAACAGTTAAGCTCTACGCATATACAACATATACGTTGTATCTCTTTTAATCTGGAATTTCTCTTGCTCGAACCGATGCCAGCGCCATCACTCGATTGGATTAAGACCCATATCTTTATGTACTACATACAATTCAATTGCCCACGTTTGACAAGATATTCCTACCTAGTTTTCATATATATTACGCCTGCAAACGGTTGCGCCACTGATCTTAACACTATGTATATCACATGAATTTCATTCAAATCCCACATTAAAACTACTCAACCATCAAAACTTCTGTGATTTTAATTATCATCCTCCATTTAACATTGAGTACATTACATAATAGAGAGAGTTTTCTCAAACAACTTTGGCCTCGCCTCCTCTCCTAGCATGGCAGCCAGTTTCCCTTTTTATTCATATGGATAATTTTTTCTTCTTACAAAAGCAGCTTTTACAAGGTAATTTAAGGCTTTTTACAATTTAGCTATCTTACGAAAAGATAGCATGTTTTATTTTATCCTATTTTTAACTAGAAAACATAGCAACAACAGGCTTTTTTTTTGCCTGAGTGGCATGCACCTGCTATCCTATTTTAACTAGAAAACATAAAAAAAACAAGCTTTTTCCGTTTGAGTGTCATGCACCTACATCAGACTCCCAAGGTTGAAAATGATCATGATCTCCTGATCATGCGTTTTAGTCCTTGTTCTTGTCTTCCAGGGTCCCACACTTTGTTCTGCAAGTTATCATTTGTTGTTGCTTGCTGCTTTTCTCCAGGTCTCCATATTTTATGCTGTCTTGCTCCACTAGCTGCAATTTCATAATCTGTCTTTGTTTTCATCTTGCTGCTGCTTCCGCTACTTCTCTTCCTTGCTGATGTCTTCCGCTGAGATGCTTTTAACATGATTCTTCTAATGAGCTCAATTTCTTTGTCCAATAATTCTTCAAGCTGCTGATTTCTTGCTGCCTGCTGAGCTAAGACAGCTTGCTCAGTCTGTCCTATTACTTGCTGACTTATTGCTCTTATGCTTGTTTCTATTCTGATTGCCACCCGATCATCCATACCCTCTTGGCTTCTGGAATAGAAAACTTCTTCTCCCTGCATTTGACTACTCAACTGAGTCAAATGTTCCGCAACAATACCTGCATTCACAAAACACTTGTTAGAATAAAAATCATAAGGCATCAGTGCCTTGTACTCCTTAGCCAGCATTTCAATATGATGTTCTGAATCCTCCATTATCAGCACATCAATATGCTGATCCAAAATTCTCAAAGAATCCTCTGAAGAATTCTCAAGACTGTCAACCAGTCTTTCTCTCATGTCATCTGCTTCCATGACAATTTTCTGCACTCGTTCACTGTACTGAACTCTTTCATCCGCTGCATTCTCCCTGTCATACTCTGGATTCTCCAACCAGTATTCCAACAATGCAATTTATTTGTAGCATTGTTGAAGCATCACATCATTATTTATAGTCCCTGCATTCATGCACAATTTGTCAGTTTGAAAACTACTAGTTTTAACAGTCCCACTTGTTGGTTCAGATACTAGTTCTTCCAGCTGATCCTCTTCTTCATTCACATGAACTTCCTCTTCCAACTCAGATGCTCTGAGTTCTTCCCATCTCAACTGTACATCCACTATCTGCTCTAAGTATTCCTTTCCTCCAAATAACATAGTTTTTGGATCAGTCTTCTATCCCGGTCCATCTTCTTCTAGCAGAGGCAATAATGTATGATTGACACCATCCTTTCCAAACTTATAGGTGTTTCTCTTCCCATCATGCATGGTTGCTCTGTCATATTGCCAAGTTCTTCCAAGCAATATGTGACACACATCCATAGGCATCACATCACAAACAATTTTATCTTTGTACTTGCCCACTTGGAATTCTACTTCACACTGTTCACTTACCAGCAGTTGATGTCCCTTTTTCAACCATGACACTTTATAAGGTGTTGGATGCTTCATTGTCTTCAGCTTCAATTTCTCCACTACTTCTATAGAAACCAAATTATCAGTGCTACCACTATCAATGATCATCTAGCAACATTTCCCTTGGACTTTGCACACTGTCCTGAATAAAGTTTTCCTTTTTGGCAGTTCAGCCATCTCCTTTGCTAGCTTAAGCAGGACTTTATTAAGTACCAGAGATTCTCCTCTTTCTGGTGTATTTACTTCCTCTGTTATTGCTACCACTGGTACCTCTTCCTCAGCTGGAGCAACAATTGCATTCCTCTGTTTTATTTCTGAATTCTCTGGGCACTCAAAAGCTCTATGTCCCAGCTTATTGCATCTGTAACATCTTATTTCTCTGCCTCCTCCTCTGCCTCCTCTACCTCTATAAAAACTCCCTCTGCCTCTTGCATCACCTCCTGTGGATGCATGCTGGGTTGATCTACTGCTATCTCCTTCTGCAGGTGCTGTAGATCTTCCACTACAACCTTGACTTTCTTTTCCTCTGAAAGTCCCTCTCCCTCTGGCAGACTGCTTCCTCATGAGTTTTTCCTCATCTTTCAGCGCTATCTGATAAGCTTCTTCTACTGTTTTAGGAGACAGTAAACTTATCTCATCCTGAATGTCCATCCTGAGGCCATTCATATATCTAGCTACCTTCTCATCTGTGTCTTGGGCTTCTCCAGCTCTTATGCTCACCTTATAGAACTCTTCTGTATATTCTTTCACTGTTAAATCTCTCTGTCTAAGATTTTACATTTGTCTAATAATGTCTATTGATAGTTACTGGGCACAAATTTACCTTTTAACTTTGCTACTATTCTGCTCCAATTCTTGATTGGCTGCTTACCCAGTCTCCTCCTTTCCGCCTGCACACCATCCCACCAGAGTGCTGCATGGCTTTTTAATTTGGTGATAGCAAACTTTACCTTCTTCTCATCTTTTGTTTCTTCATAATCGAAAAATTTCTCCATGCTATTAATCCAGTTGATCAATTCTTGTGGATTCATTCCTCCTTGGTAGATCGGCACTAATTGGTTCCATGGCCTCGCTGTGGATTTCAACACTGACTGAAAGAACCTCATCTCAAGAGTAACCTCTACAGCTTCCTCCTCTGTAGCTTCAACTTCAAGCTCACTCACATCTCCGTCATCTATGTTCCTGTCTGAGGTTAACGCATCTAATCTAGCTCGCAGCTCTTCTATGCTTTCCATTATTTCAGCGTTTGCAACAGACTGTCCTCTTCCACCACGTCCTTGTCCTCTTCCAATTATGAAAGCCATCCTTCTCCTGCTCCTGAGATTCAATTCTATGTTAGTTGCTGGCTCTGATACCACTAATGATGGTGGGGATGCAGGCGTTAGAGATAATCTCTCCAATTTGGCTGCAAGCTCCTCAACATCCACCTCTCTTTCCCTTGTATTTCCTTTTGGCGTATCAGTCATTAAATTGATTGCCTCATTCTTTTCCAAAGAGTCACAGTCCTCTTAAATTATAATGAGAGGTGGAAAATCAAGGATTACAATTGGAATAAAGATATGATGCGAATATGGAAGTATTATATGAATTCAAAATTCATCCTTACATGACAAAAATAATATCAGTCAAATATCAATGAGATATCAATGAGATCCTTGTAATTCAGAAACCATGAGCGATATTTTATGAGGAATGAATTACCAAATTGGAGATTAACCAGACTGAAATCCGATTTTTATATGAACGCACAGCTCCTCAACTTAACACGCACATAGCATATCCATATGCGCACATCACAAGCAATTGAGAATTTTATAATCTAGCCACAACAATGTAATCCATGGCGATATATGGGGGTGCGCACAAAAATATACACAATAGATTAATCAACGCACAGCTTCATAATTTATACACACATCACCATGGAATTTATAAAGGGAAAACAAGGAGATTAATTGCGCATACAGCCATGCCTAAACACTGTATTACATCGGCTAATTCAGATTCAAAAGCTGGAGGATGCTTCTCATCCAATAGCTGGAGAATCCCTTCCTCGGTATTAATACACAACTTTAAATATATATTACCTGTAGTAACCAGTAGCGCCCCTTGCCAAGGTATAACACACGATGTTAAGGTCCACGTAGATACAACATATATGTTGTATCTCCTTTAATATGGAATTTCTCTTGCTCGAACCGATGCCAGCGCCATCACTCGATTGGATTAAGACGCATATATTTATGTACTACATGCAATTAAATTGCCCACGTTTGACAAGATATTCCTACCCAGTTTTCTTGTATATTACGCCTGCAAACGATTGCGCCACTGATCTTAACACTATGTATATCACATGAATTTCATTCAAATCCAATATTAAAACTGCTCAACCATCAAAACTTCTGCGATTTTAATTATCATCCTCCATTTAACATTGAGTACATTACATAATAGAGAGAGTTTTCTCAAACAACTCTGGCCTCGCCTCCTCTCCCAGCATGGCGGCCAGTTTCCCTTTTTATTCATATGGATAATTTTTTCTTCTTACAAAAGAAGCTTTTACAAGGTAGTTTAAGGCTTTTTACAATTTAGCTATCTTATGAAAAGATAGCATGTTTTATTTTATCCTATTTTTAACTAGAAAACATAGCAACAACAAGCTTTTTTTTTGCCTGAGTGGCATGCACCTACTATCCTATTTTAACTAGAAAACATAAAAACAACAAGCTTTTTCCATCTCAGTGTCATGCACCTGCATCAATAAAGCACCATAAATGGGTTCATTTTTGCTACGGTATGGAAGGAAGTATTATACCACCATTCTACTAGGGATAACCACTTGATCCATTATGTTTGTTTATTAGATACAAAGCAACAAGGATATATTTCCAAACATTTGTTCACTATCTCAATTTTCCCATCAGATTGAGGACGATAAGATGAGCTATGAGCTAATTGAGTACCAAGAGAAGAAAATAATTTTGTCCAAAAATTTCCAATGAAAAATGGGATCTCTATCACTTACAATAATCTTTGGGTTTCCATGTAGGTTTGGAATTGTTTCCACAAATGCAATAGAAACTATTTTGGATTTGAAAGGACGATATAATGCACAAAAGTAGGCATACTTGGTAAGTCTATCAAATACCACCATGATGACATTCTTTCCTTCATACTTGCGTACACCTGTGATAAAATACATTGAGACCTCTTCCTAATGCTAACTTGTAATGGCTAATGTATGTAAAAGATCCGGGGTCTTAATTGTCTCGACTTATTTTGTTGGAAAACAAAATATTCTGCCACAAACTTCTAAACATTAGATTTAAGGTCATCCCAAAAAAAATCCTTCTTGACCTTGCGGGTATGTTTTTAAAAATCCTGATTGCCCTCCTATAAGAGAGGTGTGCAGTTCCAAATGAACCTTTAATTTAATTTGGAGTTATTACATAGATTTAAACAATATTTGTACCATGGTGAATCATTTTTCTAGGTAAATGAATCAGATGCACTGGGATCTTGCTACAAAGTTTGAATAAGTGTTGATACCTCTTCATCATTCTTCCATTCATCCCTTGCTCCAATTATCCAATCCAATTGGATAATAGAAATTGCATAGAAAAATGATTTCATGTTCTCATCCCTTCTTAGAAATGCATCTAAAACAACATTTTGCGACCCTTTTTTGAAGATGCTTTCAAAGTCATAACCCAACATATTTGTGACCATTTTCACCACTCTTTTGAAGATAATCTTTGTTCAAATAGGTATTTAAGGCTATCATGATATGTTTTTACCTTGAAGTGTATTCCCATTAGGTAAGGGTGTCATTTCTTTAGTGCATGTATGATTGCCAACATTTCCTTATCATTCATAGGTTTTTGTAAATACTTTCCCTTGATTGGATGACTTTCAAAAGAAATGAGTCTTCCTTCTTGCATTAAAACAACACCAGTGTCATTTCTTAGGCATCACATTCCACAATGAAGGTTTTTGTGAAGTATGGTCTAGCTAATACCAAAGCCTGACACATTGTGTAACGCCCTGCGGTCATCGGGCGACCGGGCGCGAACGCCTACCTCCGCGAAAATCGACTAAGTCATAAAACTGCGATGGTAACCAAAGGTGCAACATATTATGAGGGCGTATTGGCGAACCATCAGTTATAGGGCGAGTTGGGTAACTTGCCAAATGAGCTCACCAAGGGTGCATCAAAACGAAAGGAGTAAGTTGACCTTGTAAAATGTTTGGAGACACATCAGACGTTCGTTGGAGACTTTGGTGGGTCGGCCGAAGGGGAGGTCGCCACACCTTGGCAGCGTATAAACTTGTGGGAGAGTTGGTCATTCAAGCCAACGATCATCGCAAACATCCATCGCTCAATTGGAAGGTGTGAAGTCACATTAAGCCGCAGCTTGAAGGCGCGTTGGTGATGCGCCTGCTGAGTCGGGCAAGGTGACAGTGTGCACTTGTGTAGGCGGTTGAAGGTGCGGGTGGAGGGCGTAGTGAGGCACCCGCCCGCCGATTGTGGGTGTGAGTTCAGTTGTGAACGCAAGTCATTTGTGGGTCGTGCGGGTGTGCACGAGCGCACCCGCCCATTCGGGCAAAGTATTGTATATTATATTGTTGTATATTTGGGTAAATCGAGGTGTGATCGCCGTGCGCTCTTGCACGGGCGGGCACCCGACCTTGGTTATGAATGCCGGTGGAGTGTCATTCCCGGCCATTGTACAAAACTCTCTTATATAATAAAAAGATTATCTTGCATATGGTTGTACTCTTGCTGCTGTTCTATCATGTTGTTTTATAATGGTTTCTGCACATTATGAAGTTATTCATGGTTATAATGAATGTTAAAAGGTGTAGTTTGTAAAGTAAGTCAATAATGGAAAATGTTGGTTACTTAGGCGGTGTCGCACCCAGCCAATTTAACGCAAAAATAATTGGGGGCTTGACAGGTGGCATCAGAGTAGGTTCACAGGTGGTGAAGTTGTTGCTTGATGATGAACACAGTGAACAAACAGATATGCAGGGAAAAGTTATGGAGAAATCATGGATGAACAGTCTGGGTTTCGTGGACTTGATTGTCCGTGGCAAGACCATTCAAGCTATGGTGGACACAGGGGCCACTCATATCTTCAAGATGACATGGTTGGCAAAAGAGGTTGGACTGATGATCTTCCCATTGAATATGGAGGTCAAGGCAGTAAAATCTAGAGCTAAGGTGGCGGGTTTTGCACACGAAGTGTCGGTACAGATAAAAGACTGGAAGGGTCAGTTGGACTTCACGGTGATGGAGATGAACGACTTTGATATGATACTCAGACAGGATTTCTTGAAGGGCAACAAGGCTATTTTTGTCCCCTTCTGTGATGAGGTGGTGCTGGTTGGACAGTCACAAACTTGGACTTTGCCCACTCATAGGCAAAGGAGGGAAGTCAAGGTGCAGCATATTTCTGCATTGAGTTTGGAGAAGGCTATGAAGGAGTTAGATATGGAGACATATGCAGTGATGTTCAAAGGAGTCGAAGGTGATGGAGTGGGGACGCCTGTTCCAGCTGAGATTTCTGAAGTGCTGACCAAGTATGTGGATTTGATGCCTAATGAGCTGCCAAAGAAACTTCCACCAAGGTGTGCAGTGGACCATAGCATTGAGCTTGAACCAGGGAAGCAACCCTCGGCTAAAGCACCTTATCATTCATCAGGGCCTGAGTTGGAGGAATTGAAACGACAACTAAAGGAGTTAGCTGATCCAAGTTCCATTAGACCTTCAAGGTCCCCTTATAGAGCTCTGGTATTGTTCCAGCAGAAGAAGGATTCAAATGAGCTACGAATGTGTTGTGATTACCGTGCATTGAACAAGCAAACGGTAAGAAACAGGTATCCTTTGCCATTGGCTGTTTATTTCTTTGACAAGCTTGCAAAAGCCTGAGTGTTTTCCAAGATGCACTTGAGGCATGGGTATTATCAGGTCGGATAGTTGAAGGAGACAAGACCGCGATAGTAACAAGGTATGGTAGCTTTGAGTTCCTTGTTATGCCATTCGGGTTGTGCAATGCTCCTGCTACATTTTTCACTTTGATGAATGATGTTCTACGATCATACTTGGATTCGTTCATAGTAGTATACTTGGATGATATAGTGGTGTACAATGACAACATGGGGGATCATAAGAAGCACTTGGCGATGGTGTTCGAGGCACTGAGGGAAAATCAGTTGTTCTTGAAGAAGTCTAAGTGTGTGTTCGCTCAGACCGAGATTCCGTTCCTTGGGCATATTGTTGGTCAAGGGTACATGCGGATGGAGCTGAGCAGAGTGAAGGCGATCGAGGAATGGGTTGAAACAAAGAATTTCCATGAGATGAGGGTGTTCTTGGGTATGACCAACTACCAACGGAATTTTGTAGAAGGGTACTCCAAGGTGACATCGGCACTGACAGACATATTGAAGAAAGCCAAGAGGTGGTGTTGGACGGATAAATGTCAAAAGGAATTTGATGACTTGAAGAGGAGGATGGTTACAGCACCGATACTGAAATTTCCTGACTTCGGGAGACCGTTTGAGGTACACATTGATGCTTCAGATTTTGCCATAGGACGGGTTCTTATGCAAGATGGGCAACCGGTGGCGTATGAGAGTCGAAAGTTGCAGGATAGAGAACGAAGGTATCTGGTTCATGAGAAGGAGATGACTACGATCATTCATTATCTTCATGTGTGGAGGCATTACCTGATTGGGAAGCCGTTTGTTGTCAAGACTAACAACGTTGCAGCAAGTTATTTTGCATCACAACCGAAGCTTTCTGCGAAGCAAGCTCGTTGGAAGGACTTCTTGGTAGAATTCGAGATGCCTATTGAGTATAGACCAGGTAGACACAATGCGCTAGCAGATGCCCTTAGTAGGAAGGGACAACTTGCAGCATTGGAGGGTGAAGACCGGGCAGTAAGGGGTAGAAGTCGAGTTCTGATGTTAGGAGAGATGCAGAATAAACTCAAGGAAAGTGTTGAAACAGATACTTTGGTGCAGAATATAGTGAAGCAGATAAAGGAGGGGAAGACACAAAAGTTCTTTCTATGGGACGGGTTCTTGTTCTTTGGAAACCGACTCTATGTTCCAAAGTCATCTGGTCTCAAGAGGCACCTTTTGAAGGAGTGCCACGATTCTTCGTGGGCTAGCCACCCAGGGCAGCATCGTTCTTTGGCATTGTTGGAGAGAGGATTCTTTTGGGAGAATATGTGAGAGGATGTGGAGGAGTATGTACATACGTGCATCATTTGTCAGCAAGACAAATCAGATACTCAAAGACAAGGAGGACTGTTGCAACCTTTACCAATTCTTGAGAGGCCATGGATGAGTGTCTCGATGGACTTCATTATACAATTACCACAGGTTCAGGGGAATAATGGGATCATGGTTGTGGTTGATCATTTTTCCAAGTATGCTGTCTTTGTTCCTACAAAGATGCCTTGTGGAGCCGAGTGGACTGCGGAGTTGTTCTTTAAGAACATAGTGAAGTATTGGGGGATGCCATTGAGCATTGTGTCAGATAGAGATCCACATTTTACAGGAATATTTTGGACCACATTGTTCAAGCTAGTCAGGACAGAGTTGTTGATGAGTTCGAGTTACCATCCGTAGACAAATGGGCAGACCGAGAGAATCAACGCATTGCTGGAAGACTACTTGTGGCATTATGTGATGGCTGATTAGAAGAATTGGCCTGAACTCTTGGATATTGCACAGTTTAGCTACAATTTTCAAAAGAGTTCTGCGATAGGGTATAGTCCATTTGAGTTGGTGAATGGACAGATGCCGGTTGCACCGCATACTGTAGTGACAGGAAGTTTTTTGAGGAGTCATCATGCGAAGAAGTTCATGAAGGCTTGGGAGGAGACCTTGGAGTTGGCACAGTTGCGCTTGCACGATGCTGCAAGGAGGATGAAGAAGTATGCTGATAGGGGAAGACGGGATGTGCACTTTAGTGTGGGAGGTATGGTGTTTCTCAGGATTACCGGGGAGCAGTTTCAGCCAGCCAAGGGGACTGCAAGAAAACTGACATGGAAGTATGAGGGACCATTCCAGGTGAAGAAGAGTGTGGGGGAAGTTGCTTATGAGCTGGAGCTTCCGCACCATATGCACATGAAGCATCCAGTTTTTCACATTAGTCAGTTGAAGAGATGCAGACTTGATTTTGATCATCCAGAGAGAGCTGAACTGCCAAGAGGACCAGCCGGGATTGTGGATAAACCAGGATTGGAGTTGGAGACGATTTTGAGCTTCAAAACTACAGGGATTGGTTGTCACATGAAACGGGAGTATCTTGTCAGATGGAAGAATGCACCCGAAGAGGAGAGTTGGGAATCAAAGGACTCACTTTGGAGATGGAAGAACCATCGATTATAGGGCGAGTTGGGTAACTTGCAAAACGAGCCGACCAAGGGTGCATCAAATGAAAAGACCAAGCCGACCTTGTAAAATGTTTGGAGACACATCGGTTGCGCGTTCATTGGAGACTTTGGTGGGTCGGCCAAAGGGGAGGTCGCCACACCTTGGCAACGTATAAACTTGTGGGAGAGTTGGTCATTTGAACCAACGATCATCGCGAACATCCATCTCTCTATTGGAAGGTGCGAAGTCGCATTAAGCCGCAGCTTGAAGGCGCGTTGGTGATGCGCCTGCCAAGTCAGGCAAGGTGACACGGCGCACTTATGTAGGTGGTTGGGGGTGCGGGTGGAAGGCGTAGTGAGGTGCCTGCCCGCCGGTTGTGGGTGTGAGTTCGGTTGTGAACGCAAGTCATTTGTGGGTCGTGCGGGTGTGCACGGGCGCGCCCGCCCATTCGGGCAAAGTCTTGTATATTGTATTGTTGTATATTTGGGTAAGGCGAGGTGTGACCGCCATGCGCTATTGCACGGGCGGGCGCCCGACCTTGGTTATGAACGCCGGTGGAGCGTCGCTCCTGGCCATTGTACAAAACTCTCTTATATAATAAAAATATTATCTTGCATATGGTTGTACTCTTGCTACTATTCTATCATGCTGTTTTATAATGGTTTCCGCACATTATGAAGTTATTCATGGTTATAATGAATGTTAAAAGGCATAGTTCGTAAAGTAAGTCAATAATGGAAAATGTTGGTTACTTAGGCGGTGCCGCACCCAGCCAATTTAACGCAAAAATAATTGGGGGCATGACACATTGCCTCTTTAGGATGTTCAAAGGCCTTAGTTGCTTCTAGAGTCCAAAAAAATGTATCTTTCTTCAATAATGTGTTAGAGGTGTTGCAGTCTTCCCATAATTCTTAATAAACTTGCAATAACGCCCTGTCAACCCGAGAAATCATCGAAGATGCCTTAAGTATGTGGGGATTCTCCATCCCTTGATGGCTTTAATTTTGTTAGTGTATGCCTTAACACCCTCATGGGATACAATATTACCCTAATATTCCACTTCATGTACCCCAAAGAAACATTTGGAGAGTTTTGCATACAAGCATTTCTCCTCCAATTGTTTGAACACCCTATCAACATGTTGAACAATATCTTTCCAAGACTTGTTGTAGATTAGTATATCATCAAAAAATACTAACACAAATTTTCTAAGGAAGGGTTTGAAAGTGGAATTCATCAAACCTTGAAATGTGGAAGGTGCATTAATAAGGCCAAAAGGCATGACCAAAAAATCATTATGACCTTCATGAGTTCTAAATGTTGTTTTCCGAATGTCTTTAGTCTTCATTCTAATTTCATGATATCCTAAATGAAGATCAAGCTTGGTGAAGTAAATTGCTTCATGTAGTTCATCCAGCAATTCATCGATGAGAAGAATGAGAAACTTATCTTTAATAGTGAGTTTTTTGAGCTCTCTATAATCCAGACACACACACCACGATCCATCCTTGTTGTGCATCAATCCTACTGGAGAAGATAAATAACTTTGGCTAGGTTGAGTTATACTTTCCTTTATCATTTCTACAACCGTACGCTCAATTTCACTCTTTTGGGAATATGGATATTTGTAAGGTCCAATGTTTGGAGGAACATTTCCTGGAATCAAGTGAATTGCATGATCATGATCACAAATAGGTGGGAGACCTTTGGGAGTCTCAAATACTTTGGAATGATTGTCAAGGACTCTTTGGAGATCTGGAAATATGGATGACTTAGATGTTTAAACATCTCATGAACAGAATTGTAAAATTACCCCTCGTTGTTCCTTATTCAAAACCTTTGTCATGCCATTAGAGCTAATTATCTTACAGGTTTCCGTGTGATACCCCTTAATTCAATTTCCTTTCCTTTTGACAAAAAAAAAATGAAGAAAATTTATTTAAAATTAAAATTTATCGTCCCCAAATATTGTAACCATTGGACTCCTAATACAACATCCACGCCACCCTTTGGAATATTAAATAAATATTCCCCATGGTTAGATTGATATCATGGCACTTCCTTAAGAAATTTATAGTTCCTCCATTTGCAAACATCACTTGACACTCTGGTGTTGGAAATAGAAAGCAATTTAAATCATTGGTTATCTTATAATGAACAAAATTATGAGCACTACCTGAATCAATCAACATTATTACCTTTTTCTTCTTGATATATCCTTAATTTTTTAGATTTTGAGGAGTGGTAATTCCCACCAACAAAATACAAGATATGGTCAAATTAATTTCTTCAACACTTGGGGTTTGTTCCTGGTGTATATATTCTTGTTTTTTATGTTTCTTGTTCCTTTTCATACTCCTCTTCATAATCAATGTAAAATAATTTCTTCTCAAGACACTTATTACCTTTAGTGTAGTTTCTATCACAGCTGTAACAAATCCCTTTCTCTTATTTTACCTCTAGTCGTTGTGGTGTCAACCTTGTAGGTTATGGGAAGCTAGGAGTGGCAACACTTCCATCTTATAGTTGTGAGTGGTAGAATTCATTGTTTCTATATTTTTCTTTCAGCTTTTATTGCCACCATGAATGCATTCTCTAATGACCTAGGTTCCTAAAGGTGAACGTCATATTGAATTCTATCCTTTAAAGTTCCGGTGAAGGCATCAATCATACATTGTTATAGAATATAATTTACCTTGATATTCAATATTTGGAATTACTTAATGTGCCTTCCAACTGAAACCTTTTGTTTGAGATTTATCATTTGGCTAAAGAAGGTATTTCACTTTGTATCCTCATAATGTGTTTTTCATTTCCTCCGTAAAAATTGTAAAAGTGAAAATTGCCTTACAAGAACAATACCATCGATACCATACAAATTGATTGGGTTCTAAATATAAAGATGCAATGTGTAACTTTTATGTGTGTTGCACATCCTGTATATTAAATAAATGCTCCATCTATAGTATCCATGTTACTGAATCCTTTCCTTCAAACATCGTCATATATATATTTGGAATATGGTTGGTCTTCAACTAAAGTTGGAGTCTCTAAAATCATAATTCACATTCCCTTGGTTTTCCTCATGAGTTTCATGGACTACATTGTCACGATTAGGAAACCTTTCTTGTAGAAGATTTGGAAAACCGTCCTTCAAACCTTCCATGTCAAATTTTAAACCAGCTGCGTCCCCTTTTAGTTCATCTTTGGTTACTCTTTGTGAGACAAAAAATTGTTGCACTCTGTCCCATAATTATGATATATCATATAACATTTCTTCCTCTTCATACATCATAGTAGAGATTTATGAGAGCTTAATGGGCGGAGATTTTTTTTCTTGGAGGCATTTTGGAACCAATCAATGATACCCATGCTTCACTATGCCCTTTGAATCACTTCAAATTGATTTTTCAAGCAAATGTTATGCAAATTTAAAAATACACACTTTTCAGTGCTTGAATTTGAGCTTGTTGATATGGTTGGACTTGAAACTTTTGTATCTCTATGATTTGGCCTCCCAAAGTCTAAACTTTCCTCTTGTGGTATTACTATATGTCCTATTGCCAACCCCACTAGTTAGACCGAGATTAGATTCTTCAAGGTAAAGTTATGCCAATTCTCCCAAGATGATCTGATTATGGATTGGTTTAGTAGAGATAAATTGCATAGGATGCCACTTGTTGGTATTGTAACCTTTGGCCCTGAAAATGATACACAAGAAACTAAATTCCATGCACTTTTAGTCATTTTTTACGAAATTCAAATAGAATGGACGAAGAGAAAGTTATGATGAATTTCCTCAGAACACGTGTTTGAGACAAGATTATGAGGCATGTAGAAACCATAACTTCCTTAGAGTATATATGTGAAAATATAGTGAACCAAGATCAAAAAAATTTAGGCAATTTTCCTTAAGGTTTTGACTCCACTTGGTCGAAATTTTAGATTTTTAATCCTTGTAGAAAAAAGTTATAGCAAAAATTCCAAGATGACATGTTTGAAAAACCGAAACCCTAGGATCCAAAGCTCTCATACCAAATTTTATGTAACCATATCAAAAAACAGAAGAAAAAATAGATCAACAACTTAAAAATAAGCCTCTTCGAGGGGACAATCTCCTTTTACATTAGATAAATAAACAATTCTTTGATGATTCAAATGACAAGAACTCCTTGGTAAATATAGGAGTCTAAGGGGTCATAGTATAATCAGGGCTTACATAAAAATAATAATGTAAGAGCACAACAGTAACAATATGGAATCTACACTAGTATTATAGGGATTTAAATTAAATGGGATAAGTGGAGTTATGGATTGTATTAATTTTCATACTAATTAGGCACAAACACATTATGAGGTCAACATGTCACATGTAGGAATTGAACTCAAGTGGGGAGGATAACAACATTTCTTTTAGCCATGTAAATTAAGCCTAATTGATATGATATTTCTAGTGTATGCATGAGTTTGTGTTAGTAAATTTAATAATTTAGTAGGTTAATAAAGAAATTTTAATAATGTCATTAAATCTCAAATTGTATAAACAAGTATTCTCTATAAATTCTATGTACAAAAGAAAATTGAATGACTAACAATTGGTATGATAAAGGTCATAAATTTGTTAGAAAATCAATCATGGATGCCTTTGACTTCCTAAAAGAAGAAAATGAAACTACTCACAAATCTCTATTTAAAATAAAATAGATACATTATAAATAAAGATGAAGAACATCCTTTTCTACTTTACTAGATACAATCTAAAAAATTATGGATGTAAACTCGAACTAAAAAAATTGAAGAAGCTAATATGTTTTCCTTGAAAGATTATAATTCATACCTTAATAAACTTTATAAATCCCTAATGTCATAGAAAAAAATCAAATATTTATTATAAGGAAATACTTTTACTTTGAAAGACATAGAATTTGGTCTTAAATAACTTGCAAAAAGGAAAGCTAAGGATGTCACAAACTATCAAGTAAAAATCCTTAAACTTAGAAAACATATTGCTATCCTCACATTTCAATGATATTAAATACGGAACTAAAATAAGTCTTCCCAAAATAATGGGCTCAAAGCATTATTGTTCCTATTTTTAAAAGATATGACAAAAACTACCTCTAGATTATAGAGTATTATGGTTAGCTTTCTTTCATCTAAATTATATGGAATTATTTTAGATAACCATGAGGTTAGAGATTTAGAGATAGAGAGATAAAGGCCAAGATGGTTTTAAAAGTTGTCATTCAACCATAAACCACTCACTTAGTTGTTTGTAAGATTATAAAAAAAAAATGTCAAATAATAATAGAAAGTTCTCTCTAACCATGGGGAAATGCAAAAATACAAATATGCATGAGAAAATGAGCTATAGAAATTAGAGATTAAAATGATTAATGTCGAAGCTCATTTCTTTAATATAATGTGACAATTTTTTTTATTTTCTTTAAATACAACCCATAATCTTCTTTTATGCACAAATTCTAAACTTTAATAAATAATCTATTTCAATATAAATGTTAGATCTCCCACACTTAATTTTTTTTTTTTTTAAAAGTAGTCATTATTCATCAGATGAGAGCTTAAATACATTTTTTAAAAAGAAAAAGTAATCATTATTGATGAGATGAGAGCTTAAATACATTTTGTATACTAAGTAGAGCCACCTAAACCACACATATTGGCCATTAGATTTGTGGTGATGCTTGACATGTTTACCATTGAACAAAGCTAATACATCATATATTGTGTAACGTTGTCCATAAAGTAAGACCCTTTTTCTAGCTCAAAGCACTTGTACATGTGAAGAAATGGAAATTTAAAATCCAAAGAAAGAATTTGTCAAAAAAAACAGCGGACTTGTTAATGTCAAACTTAATCATTATTACGATTTTTAATGCCATGTGGTTTTAAAAGTTACAGTCCACACTCTCCATTTCAAAGAATGGAGAGTGGCTTTTAACTCAACGTGTTACTATTAAATAATTAGTACGTACAACTATTTCAAAGCCGAGATTATTATGCGAATGGAGAACACATTCCTGGATTAATGTTTTAAAAGCCAAGATTTTCAATTATTTCAAATCTACTTTTTCGACTTTAATGGTAACTTTATAAATATAAAATTCCGATATTGTGAAAAATTGCTCTTAAAACGAAAGTGATTGATTTGACTAGTGAAGGACGAGCATCTTTCAACATCTTTTTTTTTCAATTATGAAACTTCAAAATATATGGCAAATGAGATAGTATTAAAAGCTTAAATTATTATTTGTATTTTCTAAAATAATTTCGAGGGAAATTAGTATTTCTGGTTTAAAATAATATGAGAAGTATTTTTTATTTTAAGAATTATAAATATCGCAGGTTAACATAATTTCAACCATTTTTTTTTATTAAATTTTACTCATTGAAAATTAGAAAAATAAAAATATTTAGATTTTTTTCTTTTCCTTTATATAAATAATTAATTATAAATTATAAAATCATAAAAATCTATATACTTTAAATTAGTGGTGAATAGGTAGACTATTATAACATTTTTTTGAAAGAGTTCATGAATTTCAAATTCAAAAGTCTTTTATAGATTAATCAATTAAAAAAACATAAAAAATTAATTTTATATATATATATATATATATAAACTCGATATTTGTTTGGAGAGTTTCAAACTTATTTTATAGACATATTTAGATATTTTTGGCAATCCCACTCATGGTTATAAAACTAAACATGAAAATCATATTTTGAACTAAACTATAGATTTAGGTATTGAAACTTTTGAATATGGTCCTATCTATATCTACTAAACGAGTATATCGATGTATAGGTTATTGAAATGAATCCCTCTAAAACTACTTAATAGATTTTGTAATTGAGTTAGTGCATAGAATTTATCTTTAACCGTAGAAGTGTTTTGTGTTTCTATTTGTTATGTCAATGTTTTCCAGGTGTTGAATGGGTTGACAAAACTATAAAAACAAATCGCAATTGTTTAGAGAGTTACTGTACTGGGTATTAAAATTATTAATTTAGGTATTGAAATTTTTGAGAGAATGGATCAGGGAATCATAATAGATCTAGGTATTTATTGAGACTTAGGGAATTATGGATGTGGAGTTTTTTTTTGAGGAAGTATGGAAGGCGACTTAATCACGAGCATGAGTTACTTCTTTTAATCATGTTTATCGCTTATTATTTTTCTATTTCTCTATTATGATATGATATATCATAATAACTAGGCATATAGCAAAGAATCACAAGTTTGAAACCAAACAAGGGAGACCTTTAAAAGTGACTTGAAACAATTGTTAGAAAAGTGAAAGGCAAACAAAGAAGTTAAATTTTGAATAAAGTCAAAGGTATAATTGGTAATATATATATATTTTTAAATCAATATTGAAAATAAAAGAGACAATAAAATAATAAAGTTGGAGAATGAGTTATAAACCATGGATATTATATTATAAATGAAAAGCAATATGAAGGATTATAACAACTAATTTAATATTAGGAATGAAATAATTAAACCTTAGACAAATAATAATTTGGTCGGTTGGGAAGGTAAATTGGATGTCAAATTTTTTAAATAAGAAATAAGAAAGTTAATAAAATTAACTTAAGAAAAAGAGCTTTAAATCTCATTAAATTTACTTAAAAGGCGAGGGAGAAGAAGACATGATAAAACAATTAAACAAAAAGCTATCTAAAAATTACAAATTGAAAAATCTTCTCTTGTAAAAGCAAAGAGATTTATAAAAATAGTTGAAAATAATAATAAGTTAATATTTTTTAAGATAATTTGTATTAACTTTAATTGTGAAATGCTTAATAAAAATTCAAATAAAGAAGGAGTTGGAATATTTATAAGTCAACCTAGATCCATCTTAACTTCAGATATACCAAACGATAAGAGAGATCAAATGTTTGATCCCTCTTGGGGCTTGGTAGATATGGAGTTAAGATGGATCTAGGCTAGTTTTATTTCCCCCTTTAAAAATGTTATATTAGACATGAATACCATGGGTTCTCATAAAATTGGAGCCTAAAAACCACTCGTAACTTGACCAAGTCAAGTTTACCTTCACTATGCAAGAAAACTTAATAAAAATAAAAACAAAAAACTTATAATTTTTATTTTTATTATTTTAGTTTGAATTTATTTGTATTTTAACATAGGGTTATGTTATCGCTGTGATAAGCACCCTCCAAAATTTTGCCTACACTTAAAATTTGGAGCCTACTGAGGATCTTACGATTTGTCTCTCTATGGTCACTTCATGATTGGTCAATGTTTTGTTAAGTGTTTAAGTATTCTTCTCAAGTTATAAGTGTCAATGTCACTTGCTCACACATGCTCAGTCCTTGATGAATTAACAAGTGCACCTTTTGTATGCAAGCATAGATAGGCATTGCACAACTCTTGAAAGTAAGGCTTGCGTAATCACTATTGACAACAACTGTACAATCCATAAGTATAGTGTACTGCAAACCCATGTCGACAGTCAATACACACTTTCCATTGATAGTCTCCCTCACTTTGGTTGCAATTTACTTCTACTTCAAGGGGTTTTCTAACTGTCACTTTTGTGCACCTTTCCTTTTAGAAGTGACGCTTTCACTTTTGTGGATGTCCTTTTTTCTTGGTGTCACTTTCATGTTATCTTCACTCTAGCATGTGTCACTTTCACTTTATTTTTCTTTTGCAAGTGTCGCGTTCACGTTTTATTACTGTCTCAAGTGTCACTTTTAATCCTTTTCACTTGTTTATGTGTCATGCCATTGCACATCACTAGAGGTAGCTCTATCACACACTTCTACATCATATGATATTACATATCATAATAATATGTGCTAGACACATTCCTACAACTTAGCACACTTCTTGATCATAGTTGACCCTTGTGTCGCAACTTGTATTCTAAGTGTCGCAATGTGGCATTTCAATAGTTGCACTTAGAAATAAGTGTCACTTTGTTGTCATTTCAAGGTGTGATTGTTGTTCACAAGTCCAATCAATTACCCTATTTTGCGTTGATGGCATTCATGTGTGTGATTTATGTTTGAGTCTCAATCGGATGTTTTTCCCTCTCTTATTCTACTAGTCTCACTCGTAGTCATTCTGGAGCTCTTCTTGATCATCCTACCCAATGCAAGTTGTGAATACATGATCCCTCTCCTAGGTGATTACCACTGCCTACTCATTAGCCTCATTGATCAGATATCTTTCTCCCAAACTTTTGCAATCAATCCTTTTTAAGGTCATCTCCTATCACTACTCATTGAGAAGCCATAAAGAATAATCACTTAACCCTTGTTACATGCACTACTGACTGCACCGAGATTTGTGCAAATCTGCCTTATATAGTGCATGGAGCATTTCTAGTGGCCCTTTGCAAAAGAAAACCACACCATGCAAAGGTCCTCCTCCCTCCACAGTGCAGTGAACACTCCAAAGGCAAAGTCACTTGTCTTCTGTTGCTTGCCTTAGCCAACTGCGCAATTTACCTTCCTAGTGATGCAAGTCATATTTCTAGGGGATAGTCAACCACTACATAAGAAAAAAAAGCTAGCATTAGAACCTTCCCTCAAGCCTAGTTCATGTCATAGTTATTGTCCCTAGTCTTTTCTTCTTTGCTGACTCGAACTCCTCAGTACGTCATTTCCTTGTTATGCTTGCCTTCTTGTCACATGTCATCGTTCTAGTGGACAATGGAGCCTTTAATAAATCACTACTAAAGAAAAGTGTTCTATTCCTTAAGTCTACCTCTCAGTGACAACACATGTCACGGTTTTAATTAGAAGGCCATCAACTCTTGTCCACTAGACTCCCACACTGCACAGTCACTGATTTTTCCCTACCTCCCTATCATATGTCGTAGTTATAGTCTACAGTCAAGGCTTCTCTTTGTCATTGTGAATCTCAGCTTCACTACTTGTGTCTATTCCTCCTTTGAGCCCTATGCATGTCGTATTTTCAATTAGTAGTCTCATCACACTGTCTCTTGCACTTTCCCACTGCGTTGTAGCTAAAAGAATGCATTTTTTATTGTGTAGTTTTAATGAGAAGTGGTGCCTTCCTCATCCAATGCTGAACTCACCTGCGCCATCCTCAAAGAGACTTCCTTTTTCAATCCTTACACAGGCCTATCACAAGCATATTCCGCCATGAGAAAAGTAGGGGTAGAGTACATGATTTCAATATTGATCTTGCCTTGTCATGACTGAAATTCATTAGCAGGTGTATCACCTCAACAGGGAATGGAGATGCTCAAGGAATATTTTAAGGAGAAATAAGAAAAAACAACTTGCAGAGAACAAGCACAAAGAAGAACCATCACGAAGGAATGGAGAGATCCTTGAGTATGACAGAATGAAGAGATTGCATGATAACTCAGAAGGTCCCAACAATGATCCAAGACCCTTTGGGTGGTGAAGATCAAGAAAAAAGAAGATCTTTCATGAAGATTGAAGACAATGTAGCAAAGGTAGTATGGTGGAATTGCCAGATCATTGTGAAGTTCCATGTTATCAATGCCAAGTTTTGGCTTGTAAAAGTGTCATCACAATGTCATATGCATCAATGTGTCTTGCCACATAATTTGGAATGTAATTATATATTATCAAAAGGAAAATGACAAATGTAAATGTGTGGAGTCTAAGAGTCACATGTCGAATATGAAAAGTCACATGTGGACCAAAGAGTGAATAGAGGTTAAAAGGTCATTTCAGAGTCCAAGAGTTATGAGGGTAACTCAAGTCATAGGGGATATGAAATATCATTCCTCTTTTATAAAATAAACCTCATAACTCAAGCAAAGTGATTTTTGGAGGCTTAGAATTTGGGGAGCTAGCCTTGGCTTCTCCAACTTCACATAGGAGAGAAGGTCATTCCTTCTCTTCTTCTGCTATGCACATTATGGATGACCATTTTGCTGATATCATTCAACTTTTAACCACGGGTACAGCACCAGAAGGATATTTCACTTAGCAGAAGAATTAATTAACAGTCTTCTCTGTATATTTTTCAGTGATTTCGGGTCACTTGTATAAGATGGGAACAAATGAAATACTACGAAGTTATGTTCCATAGTTTGAATGCGCTAGTATTCTTGCTGAAGCACATGGAGGAGTGGAAGGAGGACACTAAGCAGGAAAATAAATTGTGCAGAAGATTTTGTGCGTTGGGTTATGGTGGCCAACATTGCATAAGGATTCTAACGTGTACTGCAAGGCATGTGATGCTTGCCAAAGGATGGGAATGCCTTTGCAAAGAGACAAATTGCCTTTAAATCCTCAGGTTTCATTGCAGGTATTTAATAAGTAGGATATTGATTTCATAGGCCTAATCCAACCACCAGGGAAGAAGATGGGTGTGTGGTATATTATTACTGCAACATAGTATTTAACCAGATGGGCAGAAGCGCAGCCAGTGAACAATTGTACAGCTACCATCGCTACGAAGTTTTTGTTTGAATATGTCTTAACACAATCTGGATGCCCTAAGGTGTTGAGGAGTGATAGGGGTACACATTTCTTGAATGACATGACCAGCGCGATGCTTGAAGAATTCCATGTATACCACCAGAAGAGCATGCCCTATCACCCATAGGCGAATCGAATGGTGGAAGCACTTAACAAAATCTTAGAGAATGTGTTGACAAAGGTCTGAAATGCGTAGAGGAATGTCTGGGATATGCACGTACCATCAGTACTGTGGGCATATAGGACAACTTGCAAGAAGTTGGTAGGCTAAACGCTGATTAGGTTGGTCTATGGGATTGAAGCAATGATGCATATCGAATATATTGTCCCAAGTCTACATATTGTAGCTTTGATCGAGATGGTGGATCACGAGACCTTGGAAGAATGGTTCGTGCAGCTAATGGAGTTGGAAGAGGACCACTTTCTTGCAAGCTTTCACCAGAAAGTGCAAAAGGAATGGAAGAAAGCATGGCATGATAGGCATATTAAACTGCGCACTTTCAAGGTGAATGATTTAGTGCTGCTATATGACGACAAATTCATGAATTTTCCGGGGAAATTTCAAATGCACTAGTTAGGGCCCTATGTTATTAAGGAAATCACAGATGGTGGCGTAGCTCAGCTCGTGAAGCTAAATGGGGAGCCATTCTATGGGAGAGTGAATGGAAAGAGGTTGAAGTTTTATATAGGGGATCTTGCCGCTGTGCAATGACTTCATGGTAATGGGACAATCTTGGTAATTTAGGCAGATCCAAGGGATTGTGGGACTATAAACTACGCTACCCCAAGAAGAGAAAAATATATTAAGGAGGCTGCATGATGGAAGAAAGGAGTGCATCAAGAAAATCTATGCCTGAAGGGCAGCGCCATGAAGGATAGCGTTGTGCAGTTAGGTCCAAAAGTAGTTGCTGAAGTCACTGTTCATGATGGGATAACAAAAATCCTGTTAGAAGGAGCACATAGGTGACATTTATGGTGAAAATATTTGGAGATCTCCCTCTAAAGATGCATTTATGATTAGAAAATGGAGGGAACATTGGATTTGAATTCAAAACCATCTATAAATCGGGCATGTTGGTCTACCAAAGAACACTTTGCATTTTGATGATTGTGTATGAGCCCTCTTGTTCCTGCTGTATTAGTGGAAAGTTTTGGGAGGATGTAGCTTCCACCCCAATATTTGCAACCTTACCTGAGTGGAACCAGAGGATCGTCCTTGATAAAATGTCTGTGTCATTCAGTTCCAAAGTCATTGTTTCTCAAGCAGAAGACCCTAAAGTTGTATCTATGGAAGTTGCACCCCCTATGCGTACGACGCTGAGGTTTCCTAGGCCAAAGTGATCAGCTACTAAGGAGGAGCAGAAGAAACCTGTATCGGTGAGGCACTCACCAAGGAAGAACCCACAGGTTCAGCAGAAGGTGAAGAAGGATAAGGCAAAGCAGACGGAGAAAATCGTCGACTTGGAGGCAGAAGAACTCTGCGATGGCATGGAGGAATTATATGTTGAGGAGGGCGAGCCTATCACTAGGATCCCTGAGTACATCCCTCTGTGAAAAGGGAAAACGAAAGTAACCAAAGACTCATATTCAAGAAAATTTATGGTATCCATGCCACCGTTACCAAAATAGGTCATTTTTGAAGGCGCGGTCTTAACGCACATTCTGATGTTAAAGATGGAGGATTGGGATATCGCTGAACACGAGAAATTTCATCACTTAGCTACTAATAAGTACATGAAGAATATTTACTATGAAGAAACTAGGGTTACACGGCCCAAACCCATGAAATGGGTCAGAGGCTTCGAGCAGAATGGTTTACTACACATGCTTTGTGTACCACACTTCCTCCAGTCGATTATCAACACCATGTGTGTTCCAGTTGCTCACATTAGTGCACGATGGGTGCTTATGGCTCGGTGAACCCATCCCTATAATTGATATTCTTATTCACAAGATTATGCAGCTTCCCTATAAAGGGGTGGACCCAGCCAAGAAATTCAGAGGAAAAAGTGGAGAAAAGGTGTTGGCAGATAAGATGAAGACAAAGTTTGGGCTCATCAAAAAGTCACGCGGATATTCTATCCACTCAATTCAAGACCAGGCACTACAATTTGCTGCCCAAATTCTAGCAGGGAAGATTATGAGGAAATGTCACGCTGATGCAGTTCTGGCACCAATAGTATCGTTGGTTGCCCAATGCGTGAAGGGTGTATAGTACAACTGGGCATAGTATTTATGTAAAGAATTCCCCACGAATTGTCTCAAAACATAGAAGGAGGGCAAGGAATTTCATTATGTCTCGCTCCCATTGCTTATTTTACTAGTAGCATGGCACCTACCAGAGGATAGTTAGTTTCCTCTATAGGAAGAAGATTTACCAAAGGCAACGAAGTTCACTTCGTTGTGGGTGATGAAGGATCTAGAGAGGATCAAGGAATCCAAGATTTTTTGGATATTGATTGAATGAACCTCCATACAGTAATCAGTCAACGACAAAGGTTGTCTCCAACCTTGTTCAAGTAGTTGAGGGCCTTTGCGGAGTTTAAGGCTGACTTCCATAATGTCTTTATCAGAGCAAAGCAGGATCCTAAGAAAATATGGCACAAGTTTCCATACTCAGTTTTAGAAATAGATGTGTAGGAAATTATGGTGTGTTGGCCAGCAAAGTGGTGACAACCCATGGATGTTGGTGTAGGTACTCATTAGGGCAGAGAAATATTTGTTGCGCAGAAACAAAAAGAAGTAACATAGGAAACGACGCGAGAATTGGCGAAGCAAAGAAAGAAAGAAGGTGTTGCTAAATACGCTACTGAAAAGACTGTGATGTGAAAGAGGGAACCGACACAGAGCACACTGACACAGTGGAAGTCGAAGCATTGACTTCCCAGCATACTGTTGTGCCCCAAAACTACCTCTCTTCCAAGAATTTTCTTAAACCCTTTCTCTTCTATTTTCCCATGTCAGTGCATCCTAAGCTATCAAAAGTTGTTATATGTTGATTTCAGAAGTGTATTTGAGTGATTTTCAAATTATATCATTGTGTGTGCTATTTGATCTAGGTTTTGTTTATCAGCTATAGAATGTAGCCACTTTCCGTAGCTAACTGGCAATTCCACAGCCGTTTCCATTGTTTTGTAGGTTACATGTGTCAATAGGAGGAATGAGACACATGGGCAGCTCAAGCATTATCCACACATGTATGAGGTCCTATTTACTTAGCCAAATTTGGAAGGAAAGGTCTCGGTCAAAGGGAGGTCAATGGAGAGTTCTATGCCAACTAAAACTCTGTTCCTACACATAAAAGAAGCTCAAAGCCATTCCTAAACTCATGGATCCATTTTTTCTACTTGCATGACATCTCTGTAACCCAATCCAACATCCACCATGCATAGATTTACTACTCATGGCAACCGAGAGGCTGAATCCTTGGATTTTGACCTGTTCATGTGTCCATCATTGAAGAAATTCCTCTGAGATATAGTTATCCATTTTATCTATAAATATAAGATTTTGCAACACAGATAGGATGTTCTTGATATTGTTGATATAGTGTTATTTTGTTGTTCTGTAACTGAGAGACATATTACTCTGTTTTTATAATACAAGAATCTGTTTTTCACATGGTTGTTTGAGCATGTTTGAAGTAATAGGGTTTTAAGTCCAAAGTTGTGTAGAGGGCCCCTACGTAGCTGAGGTCCTTCTTTTGTTTTTGTACAGTTTTCATGTATATTTTCTCTCATTCGAATTTTACATTTCTCATGTTTTGCTTACGATCTTAATCATTCTATTTTTGTACATTTTTTTGCAGCTTGTCACATTTCTTACTAACACTGATAGGTGCACTTCAGAATAGTTCTTTAAGTCTTGTTATGCTCGAGCTTCTGAGTGTAATTTTTTCATCAAGTGGTGTTATTGAGACTTGCTTCCTCTACTGAAATTTAGTTTTCAATTTCAGTTGTTTATGCTTTTACTTAGTGAGATTTGTTTACTGTTCAAGATAGTTTAGATGTCAGTTCTTCATGCTATATGATAATATTTCCCGAGCCTTTAGCTTAACCCCGTTTTAGAAGTTAATTGGTGAGATATTGTGATTATAGGTGAAGTAATTGAATTTTCATTCATTAGTATGCAAGTAGATAGTTTAGTTGTCAGTTCTTTCATGCTATATGATGATATTTCTAGAGCCTTTAGCTTAACCCCATTTTAGAAGTTAATTGGTGAAATATTGCGATTATAGATGAAGTAATTGACTTTTCTTTCATTAGTGTGCAAATTAGATAATTTAGATGTCATTCTTTCCATGCCATATGATGAAATTTCTGGAGCCTTTAGCTTAATCCCATTTTGGAAGTTAATTGGCAAAATGTTGTGATTATGGATGAAATCATTGACTAGTTTCCAGTTTCTTTACTTTTTGGTTTTGAATTACAACAGTTTATTAGATTTCAATTTTGCAATTGGGATGGACAACAAAGATAGTAATCTCATTTTTAGTACTTCATTTTTAGTTTGGTTTATGTAGCTTCACGTTTACACTCTTATTCAAGTTCTGATTTCGTAGACAACATGTTTAAGATCTCTTAAGTTCAAAGTTTGGAAATTATCATAAAAAGCAAGAGGATAAACCTTGTCTTCAACTCTACATCCACACTTGATCTTTAAAAGTATTCTTAAACTTTTTCTTTAACAAAAAATTAGGATTTCCATTGCATTAGACCACTTTATAAGACCAACAAAACAAAACCCCAAAACAAGATAAAAATGAAAACAGTGAGGTAAGAAAAGGGTTGTCTAGCACATACAATGTACTACACTTTATCAGTTTACGACTCTCGGATTGATAACTTATGTAGCAATTTAGTACACTAAATTGACTAAAATTTTTGGCGTTGTTGTCGAGGAAGTGTAACTAGGTAGCCTATCTCTTACATTCAAAAAAAGAAGAAGGGAAAATTAATAATTTCTTGAAGTATGCTCTCCTCTTGCACCTAGTGTGATCTAGAGAAGCAGAAAAAAGAATTATTAGTCCAATAATTTATTGAGTATGCTCTCTTCTTGCACCTAGTGTGATCTGGAAGATCAGAAAAAGGATTATTAGCCCAATTAAAATCATAAAAAAAATAAAAAAAAATGACATGCATAGAGAAATAGATTCTAGGGGAAGGTTTATAGCTAGGGGAAAAAGTTCAATTTTTACAACTCCAACTACTTCAAGGAATAGACAAGATACACCTTCATCCTAGACTCATACTCCTAGTCTTAGGATTCTTAGAATTCAAGGGGCATAAACTGAATTAGAAGATTCTCCCACTCCATCTACTAAATCTGACCTAGGAGAAGAACCCTTCTTCACCTCCATAAGAGAGTCTATTGAGAGAAGAAGAGGAGGTAGAAACCCTCTCTCATCAAACATTAATAGAAGAGCCAGGAGATTCTAAAGAAAGTATCATGGCAGAAGAAGAGCAAGATGGAGAATTTTCACTATTTGGAGGTAGGGGTAGAGGCAGAGGTAGAGGAAATAATGGAGGAGGTAGAGGAAACAATGGAGGAGGTAGAGGTAACAATGGAGGAAATAGGGAAGGAGATAACTCATTTGGATTCCCTATAGTAGATAAGGAAACCCATACAATAATGAAAAACATTTTACCATCTGTCCTCCCAAACTTTTATGGATTGCGAAGTGAGGATCCTGAGACATTTCTATTTGAGTTTGAAGTCTTATGCCGAACCTATGACTATCTAGAAGACTCTAAAAAACTCAAATTGTTCCCTTCAACATTTAAAGGGGCTTCTTTGAAATTGTTTATGGGATTAGTCACTCAATCTATTAGGACTTGGAATGATACGAGGCAAGCATTTTTGGATAGATATTTAGATTATTGTATGCCTACCAATCAAAAGGATGAGGTATTCAAGATGATGCAAAAAGAATATGAGAACTTAGAGGATTTACTTGAGAGGTTTCAATACAACTTATTGATATCCCTTTTATTAAAAGCCATTAGAGATGAAAGGATAGATATTTTAAACATGATGGGGAAGGGAGACATCTCTAAATTTCCATTAAGTGACATAGCAGAACTATGTGTCCATCTCTCAAGGGGAAAATCCAAAACTGGAAAAGGGCCTAGAGATCCTTCTCTTATTAGAACAAACAAATCTGCAACTGGGATAGTAAGTAGGGCAGAAATTGGCAATATGCTTGATGAGTTCAAAACTGACATTCTAGGGAGCCTTAGTGAACAGCTAGACACCCTCAAAATTCAAAGCAAGCAGAAAATAGAAGCTGATGCCTTAGCCATATTTTGCCCAAAATGTAGAAAGAAAAATGCTCTAAGAGAATGTCCCTTAGATGCAAAAGTTGTAGAAACATGTATGATTTGATTAGAAAGTCATGAGACCAAGGATTTTCCTTCAATCCCAAGTCTTAAAGTTGTCTTTCAAGAGGAAGTAGTTCCAAATTATGTAGAATCTCTTTGCTTTCTTTCAAGAAGACCTTGGAAAGGGCATCAAAATCAAGGATTTAACAATCCAATGAATTTTCAGCCCCCACCAAATAAGAATTCTTGGCAACAACCTTGGCCTCAACCTCAAAATCAGTATCAGTCTCAATCATGGGCACAAGGGGTACAAAATCCTTATGGGAGATTTGCTCAATATTATCAATACTCTCCATGTTATTAGGGCTATCCTCCCCCACAAAACCAATAACAAAATCCACAACCACAACTTCCAAATCAAAGCCCTCAACTTTCATTACCATTTCCACAACAACAGATTCCTTAACAAAATCAAAATCCTCAACTCTTACTTCCATTTCAACAAAAGCCAAATCAACTACCAGCCCAACCATTACCAAATCCCAACAACAAGAACCCTCAGAATGCTTACATGGTAGAAGGACAACCATTTCCTACTTACATGATTGTTCCTCTAGATCTTAATGATCTTCAACTTAGATTTGGTAGGATTTTAGAAAAGGAAAAACCTTCTATAGATATTCAAGAGCAAGATGCTTCTGAGGAGGATTCTCTGAAAGTCAATAAATGTTTTGAAAAATCATCCCTTCAAAACCCAACCATTCAAAAATAAAAACAAAAAGAGTTAACCCGCACAACTCCTATAGTTAGCAACCTATATCTACATCCACACCTCCTTTTACTGAGAGATTACAAATGTACAGGCAGGTGGAAAAACAAATCTTGTTGCCTAACTATGATTTCCTAGATGAATTAAAGAATGTCTGTATCAAGATTCGCTTGCTACAAGCCATTAGCGAAATTCCTATTCTAGCAAAAACAATAAAGGAGTTGAGTATCAAAAGACCAGGTAGGAAACCAAGAGACACAAAAAGAATCCACCTGGTAGGAAAAATAACAGATATCATGATGGGAAAGATTACTATGGAGAAATATGTGGATCCAGGAATTCCAATTGTCAAGACACACATAAATGGAATAGAAATTCCAAATACATTGATTGACATAGGGGCTGCTATAAAAATTATGAGTAGACAAATTATGGAACAAATTAAACTTCCTAATATTATTTTCACACCTACCTTAATGCAACTTGGAGATAGATCAGTAATCAAACCAGATGGTGTACTAGAAGATATTTCAGTCTCCTTGGATTCTTGGGAATATCTGGTGGATTTCATGATTTTGACTCCCAAGAATAATTTAGGAGGACACCCACTCATCTTAAAAAGACCTAGGTTAGCCACAACTAATGCTTTTATTAGTTGTAGATCTAGTGACATGTACATTTCTGATGGTAGTTCAACAAATAAATTTACTTTGTATCCTCCAACAAAAGCAATTACAGAAGTACTAGACAATGAAAGGGTCGATGATGAAGATGCTATACAACCTATCTTCACTCTCTCTGAAGTTATTGAGGATATTCAAATCCTAAACACATTAGAAAATTTTGAAACATCTTTGGAATATGATCACACACAATTTCAGTTAGATTCTGATATTGAATACTTGTCATCAAGGCAAATGTCTCTCTACTCTATGGAAGGGTTTGGCAGTTCTGCAGTTGAAATTTTTCAGGGAAAACATTGAATATCAACAAAAACTTGGAAAAGTTACAACAAGAAGAGCTAACCAAAATCTTACAAAAACATTATGCTACATTTTCATGGGAGTATACTGATATGAAAGGTATTGACCCTAAGACTTGCATCCATCATATCTATATTGAGGAAAACAGTAGACCAATCAGACAACCTCAGAGAAGGATGAATCCAAATCTTAGTGAGATTGTGAAAGAAGAGCTCCAAAAATTACTCAATGTGAAATTCATTTACCCAATCTTAGATAGTCGATGGGTTTCTCCCTTGGTGATAGTGCCCAAAAATAATGGTAAATGGAGGGTGTGCATTGATTATAGGGAATTGAATAGAAAAACCTTGAAGGATCAATTTCCATTGCCCTTTATAGATGAAGTATTAGATACATTAACAAGAAAAAAGTACTTTTCATTTTTGGATGGTTTTAGTGGTTATAATCAAATTCAGGTAGCACCTAAAGATCAAGATAAAACCACATTTACTTTTCCATGGGGAAATTTTGCTTACCAAATGCTTACTTTTGGATTATGTAATGCACCTGCAACATTCCAAAGAACAGTACTAGGAATTTTTTCTGATCTAATCCATGATTTTGAAGAGGTATATATGGATGATTTTACAGTCTATGGTAATACATTTGAAGAAGCCTTGGAAAATTTGGAAAAAGTCCTTAAACGATGTAAAGAAACAAACCTTTCATTAAACCATGAAAAATGCTTTATAATGTTTACTGAAGGTATTGTTTTGGGACATCATATTTTAGGGGATGGGATTAAAGTAGACAAATCCAAAGTTGAATTCATCTCCAAGTTACCTATTCCAAATTGTCAAAAATATGTTTGAAGTTTTCTAGGATTTACTGGATATTATAGAAGATTTATAGAAAACTTTACCAAAATAGCATCTCCACTCTTCAAACTGCTTACAAAAGACTATGAATTCAAGTGGAGTCTTGATTGCCAATCAACATTTGAAGCCTTGAAAACAAGAATATTTGAAGCACCTATCTTAAGAGGACCAAATTGGAAACTTCCTTTCCATATTTCTACAGATGCTTTAGATACAGCTCTAGGAGCTGTACTGGGAAAAAAAGGCTTGGTTTCTTATGCCATTTACTATACTAGTAAAAATTTGACTCCCACTGAGTTAAATTATATTGTGACTGAAAAAGAGTTCTTAATTGTTGTTCATGCAATTAATAAGTTCAGACATTATATAATAGGCTATGAAACTTTTATTCATACTGATCATTCTGCAATTAGATATTTGATGAACAAACCTATTACTAATGGTAGAGTTATAATATGGCTCCTACTTTTACAGGAATTTAATATTACTGTGTTAGATAGACCTGGGAAACAAAACACAGTCGCTAATTTCTTGTCTAGGATTTAGAATATCAAAGAAGACTCTCCTGTAGAGGATAAGTTTCTTGATGAATACTTATTTGCGGTAACTACTAAGACTCATTGGTTTGAAAATATGGCTAACTATTTGGTTACAGGGAAACTACCTCCACATTTATTTCCTAGAGAAATAAGAAAGATTATTTAGGATAGTTCAAGATATTCATGGATTTCTAACGAATTGTATAAAACAGGGCCTTACTTTGTGATCAGAAGATGTGTCATGGAAGATGAAATGCCTGATATTCTCAAAGCATGTCATGATGAACCATGTGGTGGACACTTTGCTGACAACAGGACAACTTATAAAATCCTTTCTTTAGGATATTTTTGGCTGTCCCTCTTCAAAGATGCAAAAAAATATGTCAAAAGGTGTGACAGCTGCCAAAGGGTAGGGAAACCTATCCCCTCAAATGAGATGCCATTACAACCTCAGGTACTCATCGAACCCTTTGAAAAATGGGCTTTAGACATTATTGGACCTATTAATCCTCCATCCAAGCAGAAAAAGTATATATTGGTATGTACTGATTATGTCACTAAATGGGTAGAAGCCAAAGCATTATTTTCTGTTAATGAAAATACAGTAGTTAATTTTCTTTATGAGGATATTTTTACTCACTCTAGTGTTCCAAGGGAAATTTTGACAAATTAGGGAAGTCAATTCACATCCAAAATGATGGAGAAGCTTTTGGAAGAGTACAAGGTCAAGCATAGGAAATCCATTCTTTATCATCCACAAGAAAATGGTCAAGTGGAGTCCACAAATAAAGTAATTGAAGGAATCATTACCAAGACTATGCATCTACATAGAAGAGATTGGGCAGAAAGGCTTCTTGAAGCCTTATGAGCCTACAGAACTAGATGGAGGAACACAACGGGACACACTCCCTATGAACTTGTTTATGGGAAGGAAGTTCTACTCCCCATTGAGTTCCAAGTTAAAACCTTCAAGATGGCAGTTCAGTTGGGAATGGATCTATCAAAAGCTCAAAAGCATAAACTGGAGCAGTTGAATGAACTAGATGAGATCAGACAAGAAGCAGTTCAAAGAACTGATCTAGTTCAGCAGTAGAGAGCTAAGTGGCATGAAAAATACATCAAGGACAAAAGGTTTCAAGAAGGAGATTGGGAATTGCTATTTGATTCAAAGTTCAAAGATTTTCAAGGTAAATTTCAGACTCATTGGCTTGGGCCATATGAGATTGAAAAAGTTTTTAGCAATGGAGCAGTAAGAATCAAAACAATTGATGAGCATAAAACTCCTCTCCTTGTGAATGGTCATAGATTGAAGATCTATCATAAGCCAATCTCAAAGGAGGAGTTTATCAAAATCTTTCAAGATAACTCAACAACAAGGCTGATGAAGAAGAATCATTCTTCTCCTCCAGCCTAGTCTTTGTTTTTTTCATCATCATCTAAAAAAAAAAAATGTATAAGCCTGAAAACAATCACTATTTGGCAGTCTTATACAGAAAATACAGGGCAGAAATCAAAAGATTCCGACGCCATATATTTTCCAAAAAAATCTCCCATTCCACTCATAGTTTGTTTCATTCCATTCCATTTCATTTTGCTCCATCTTGCCAACACATTCCATCAATAAAATTTCTTTCAGTTTCTCTTCATATTCACCTTTCCATGTATCATCCATACAGTCATTTTTCATTTCCATTCATTCACCAAGTCATATGTTATTCACAATGTCATTTTCCGCAGCTGAATTCTGATTCCACAGCTAATTGCTGATTCTGCAGCTAATCCTATTACTCTGCAGTGACAGTCAAGTGATTAGCCAAATAATAATAAAATAAAGATGTAGGTATGGAAGGAGAATATCTTTGAAGACATCAACACCTAAAAAGAACCTACAAAGGCAGGAAATTAAAAGTTAGCAAAATGAAAGAGGTATGATTCCAAGGTATGGACAAAACCATTTTCAAATAGCATTTCAAATGAATAATTCATATAGTTTTTAAATCAAAGCTCCATACGTGTCATGATTTGACTTGATGGCTGCCTTAACTCCACCATATCTTCCACATTAATCCTAACAGTCTCATAATCCATTTTCGAGTTTAACTTGTACTTAGTTGTACACCCTCATTACATCTCTTAAAATAGATAATCATGCAAACGTGAGATGATTGAATACGGCTCTCTTCCACTGACATTCCACTCCGCAACATTTTTATGAACTCAAACTCCATTTAGTCTCGCAAATTTTCACGAGTGACACTCTGCCTCCACACTTGCACACCAGGTTTTACAGTCCTCGGTTCATTTTTCGCTTACACCAGTTTCTACTCCATAAATCCTCTTTCATCTCATACTCAGTATTTTACCCATTTCGTAGCCACTGATTTTCTCCACTATCCCCTTCTATTTTCCACTCACATAACCATTCTACTCTCGTAAAACTGTCATTTACAGAGGTGTCTTCATAGTGAGAAGGAAGAATGGGTCTTATAGTGAGAACAGAGCCTGAAGGATTTAAATTCATGGAAGGATACTCGCAGCTTAAGAGCACATTGAAGAAGGCAAGATGGTTGCAGTTCATTAAGAAGTTCAAGGATCATCACAAGGAGGTTAAAAAAATGTTTGCAAGATCTTTCAATGGTGCAGAAGTTGAAATTGGAGACATCGAATTTCCAGTGATAGAATCATCAATTGCAGCAGCCACAGAGCTTCCACAAGAAGGGGAGAGATGGTTTAAGAACAAGGACTTCGATGAAAAGGTCTAGAGGGTCATTCTTCATAATCCAGGTATGGACATATCAATATTTAAATGAGGAATTCTTGTTTCAGCCTTAAAAGATAAGTGGAATAGTTTGTTGTTGATCATTCATAAATTCATTACATGCGAGGGCAGGTATGGCTCCATGTACATGTATCATATCAAATTATTAATGAATTTCTTGGAGAATGAAACTATCAACCTCCCTTACTTCTTGTTGAATAGTTTGAGAAAAATGTCTACTACCGTGCAAAATAATATAGATGATGTGGAACCTCATCTCTACCATCATGGCCTTATCAAGATCTTGGTTGAAAATCATTTGAAAGAGAGGGAAGATACATGGGAAAAATTCCTAGTTAGGAACTTCTTCCAAGACCCTCCTGAAGTGCCTAAGGGTAGTTCAACAAAGAAAAGTAGGAGGAAAAGAAAAACTTTAACAATCCAAGATACTCCTACTAGTGTGACTAAGGAAAATAGTGAAGAAGAATTGCCTTCTGAAACATTGACTTAATTTAGGAAATAAGCAAAACAGAAAGGAAAGAGGAAAATTGAAGACATTTATCAGACTCCTGAGCCTTCTTTAGAGGAAGAGCAAGTGCTTTCTGAAAGATTAGTTCATCTTAAAGAACATTCAACTAAAGCAAAACAAAAAGGAAAGGGGAAACAAATCATAGAAAAGGGAGACATAAGCTCACAAGGTCTAAGAAGAAGATCTATATTAAAGGGAAAATTGAAGAAAACGCAAATCAAAGGAGCTCAATTCATAGACTTGGGAGGTGAAACTCCAGATCAGTCACCATAAAACACTCCACCTGATCAAAGTCCAAGTATTCTCCTTCTCCTCAGTTAGATTTTGAAACTAGTCCAAGAAAAACAACTCCAGAAATTGATCAAACTCAGCAGTAGATGTATGATTTCATTGAATCATTGGAACAACAGAAAACTACAGCAGAACAAGGAACTTCATCCAATCAGCCAGGTACAACTTAGGAGACTTTGATTCAGTCATTGAAGCAAGAAATTTATGCGCTGGAAGTCTTAAATAGACATATCCAAAGGGAGAATGAAACATTAAAAGAGAAAAACAAATTGGACAAAGTTATCCATGACAATACCATGCTACATTTAGGATTATGGCATAAGAAAAATAGAAAACTGAAGAACAAGAATAGGAGGTTGAGTAGAGCCCTTATCAATCTCAAGTATATATGTTTTATGATGAAGCCTAGAATGACAATGACAACAAGAAAGAAGAAGAAGAGGTTGGATGTCTTAGCAGAAGTTTCAGAGCATATGAATTGAATGGAGGATAGTTACAATTTTGGTTGCATGAGGACATGCAACATCTTCACAGTGGGGGTATGTTAAGCCCCAAAACTACCTCTCTTCCAAGCATTTTCGTAAACCCTTTCTCTTCTATTTTCCCATGTCAGTGCATCCTAAGCTATCAAAAGTTGTTACATGTTGATTTCAGGAGTTTATTTGAGTGATTTTCAAATTATATCATTGTGTGTGCTATTTGATCTAGGTTTTGTTTATTAGCTATAGAATGTAGCCACTTTCTGCAGCTAACTTGCAATTCCGCAGCCATTTCCATTGCTTTGTAGGTTACAGGTGTCAGTAGGAGGAATGAGACACATGGGCAGCTCAGGAATTATCCACACATGGATGAGGTCCTATTTACTTAGCCAAATTCGGAAGGAAAGGTCCCAGTCAAAGGGATGTTAACAGAGAGTTCTATGCCAACTAGAACTCTATTCCTGCACATAAAAGAAGCCCGAAGCCGTTCCTGAACTCATGGATCCATTTTTTCCACCTGCATGACATCTCCATAATGCAATCCAACATCCACCTCGCATAGATTTACTGTTCATGGCAATCGAGAGGCTGAATCCTCGAATTTTGACCTGTTCACATGTCCATCATTTAAGAAATTCCTCTGAGATACAGTTATCCATTTTCTCCATAAATATAAGCATTTTCAACGTAGATAGGATGTTCTTGATATTATTGATATAGTGTTATTTTGTTGTTCTGTAACCGAGAGACATATTACTCTGTTTTCATAATACAAGACTCTGTTTTTCACATGGTTGTTTGAGCATGTTTGAAGTAAAAACATGTTAATTCCAAAGCTGTGCAGAGGGCCCCTACGTAGCTGAGGTCCTTCTTTTGTTTTTGTATAGTTTTCATGTATATTTTCTCTCATTCGAATTGTACATTTCTCATGTTTTTCTTATGATCTTAATCATTCTAATCTTGTACATGTTTTTTGCAGCTTGTCACATTTCTTACTAACACTGATAGGTGCACTTAAGAATAGTTCTTTAAGTCTGGTTATGCTCGCGATTCTTAGTGTAATTTTTTCATCAAGTGGTGTTATTGAGACTTGCTTCCTCTACTGAACTTTAGTTTTCAATTTCAGTTGTTTATGCTTTTACTTAGTGATATTTGTTTACTGTTCAAGATAGTTTAGATGTCAGTTCTTCATGGTATATGATGATATTTCCGGAGCATTTAGCTTAACCCTGTTTTAAAAGTTAATTGATGAGATATTGTGATTAGAGGTGAAGTAATTGACTTTTCTTTCATTAGTATGCAAGTAGATAGTTTAGATGTCAGTTCTTTCATGCTATATGATGATATCTCCTGAGAATTTAGCTTAACCCCATTTGAGAAGTTAATTGGCGAAATATTGCGATTATAGATGAAGTAATTGACTTTGCTTTCATTTATTGTGCAAATTAGATAATTTAGATGTCACTATTTTCATGCCATATGATGATATTCCCAAAGCCTTTAGCTTAACCCCATTTTAGAAGTTAATTGGCGAAATGTTGTGATTATGGATGAAATCATTGACTAGTTTCCAGTTTCTTTACTTTTTGGTTTTGAATTGCAGCAGTTTATTAGATTTCAATTTTGCAATTAGGATGGACAACAGAGATAGTAATCTCATTTTCAGTACTTCATTTTTAGTTTGGTTTATGTAGCTGCATGTTTACACTCTTATTCAAGTTCTAATTTTGTAGACAGCATGTTTAAGATCTCTTAAGTTCAAAGTTTGGAAGTTATCACAAAAAGAAAGAGGATAAACCTTGTCTTCAACTCTACATCCACACTTGATCTTTAAAAGTATTCTTAAACTTTTTCTTTAACAGTAGATTAGGATTTCCATTGCATTAGACCACTTTAGAAGACCAACAGAACAAAACCCCAAAACAAGGTAAAACTAAAAACAGTGAGGTAAGAAAAGGGTTGTCTAGCACATACAGTGCACTACACTTCATTAGTTTATGACTCCTAGATTGATAAGTTATGTAGCAATTTAAGACACACTAAATTGACTAAACACATACTGAAGAGCAGGAACTGTCCGAGCAGGGTGAAGATGGAGGGGGGAGAAAAGTACTCCATTCACATTGAAGAAGCAGAGTAAGAAGACAACCGTTGGGCGAAGGAAGAAGCACACATCAGATAAACAAGCGCGCATTGACCCAATGGTCCTCACATAAGGGGACCTTAACAAAATTGGGGACAAAGTCAGAGACACCACAAAAATGTTGTGGCAACAATTTGAGCAGTAATATATGCAGACACTAGGTAGCATCCAAAAGGATCTGTGTGAGCTGTAGATTCAAACATGAAGGATTCAAGAGAGCGTTAAGCAAATGAGCACGTTGCAAGCAAGCCTGGTGCAGGGGAGCGAGAGAGTATTGTGGATGGAAAGGACTCTGGACCTCAAAGTCATCTCTTTACCAGAAGGATCAGTCCGCGCAGAAACAGAGAAGATCACGCTGTGTTGGGAATGATCAAGAACATAGGGGTAAACTTAGCCACGATGCCACTTTAGACTCCCCATGCGCTACATAAGGGGGTCTTGGACGAGCTTAGAATTAGAGAGCAACATGCACTTGCAGTAATCAACGAGGTTAAGGTAAACAACGACCAAATATTTACTTAGAAGGCTCAAGCTCTGAAAGAAAAGGAAGAGCTATAAGCACAAAGTTAGATCATAGAAGCAGCAATTACTCAGGCATGTAATTCCATCACAGAATTACATATTCTGGAAGACGTTGCAGCTACAACAAAGATTAGGAAATTGGCTACTGTGGTCCACGAATCAACAGATGAGACAGGCAAAGTCACATTTGACTTCCAGATGAATATATCAAAACTATAGCTAAAGCTACAGCCGACTACTCTGCTAGAGGCCAAGGAGAAGAGCAATACAACCTTTAAAGAGCATATGAATACTCTAGAGGCTGCAGTTAAAGGATGTGATTTTATTTTTAACCATGCCATGGAATTATGGGACACTTTGCAGGAGGACCCAAAATTACAGAGGTTGAGTACATAAATCAGAGAGGCCCAACATAAATATGATGAGATGAGGGCAACTATGTGCACATTGGCGTTAGTCTAGGGCTTCGCATGCCTACAGATAGGGAAGCTGACATACGCACAAGTATAAGAATTGCAGCAAAAGGAATTAGTGTTAAAGGCTAGGCTTCAACCTTAGATAGAAGAGGCCAACCAGATTTCTCAAATCATTCAGGAGAAGCTAAAAGCTTTGCAACAGACTCATAGGGCCATGCAACTTGTAATAAAGGGACCAACTATAGAAGAGCTGGTTGAATATGTGAAGAAGGTTGTAGTACAAAGTACCACGGAGATAAATGCATTGAAGCAATAGTTTAGTGAGCTCTACCACAAAGTTGAGAGGCTAGCTGAGTGACTCGAGGGTGAGTCACCATATTTGTGTTGGGGGTCTATTGGGGTAGGGTCCCCATGGTCAATTTTGGGTTAATTTAATCAATTTTTGAGTAGAATTTGTAAAGAATGTAAAGTCTCCAGGAAATGTGGAAGCAGAGCGTGTAGCTAAGTAGGAGTCAAAGGGGCTTTAGCCCCTTGTATGGATAAGTAATAGGATGGTTTTGAGACTCACCCATAGGCCGTAGGCTATCGTATTGTAATAGAAAATCTATAAATATTTGAGTCATAGCGAGTCTAGATAGCAAACTTTTGGTGAAGAAGGAGTGTAAGGGGAAAGTGCTAAGGCAGGAAAACTTTGTTTCCTGTACTTAGGAGAATGGAGAAGGCTCTTGAGCTGAGTGTGTGGAGACCTTGGCAAGTCCACAGCTTAGTTTGCGGGCCCCTACAACTAGGTGCGCATGGTGGAAGAGTCTATAATTTAACGCTGAATCTAATAAAGATTGATTTTGGACCAAATCTATTACATCTATGCCTTGTTCTGATTTTTGTTTAAGTTTATGGATTATCGCTTAATGATCTGTTTTCTATGAAATAAAGTATATTTTCTACACGAATCTATGGAATCTTTAATATTCATGCATGAAGAATGTAATGAATTATTTTTGCAAAGGTAGTAACTAAATCTGTTCTGATAATTGTTCGAATCAGGTAGATCTACACGAAGGCAGATCTAGGATTATTATTTACTAAGCGAAAGTTGTGAGTCTACTTCTTTTAGGTATGAAAAGCTTGATCATAGACTTTTGTGAAGGTCTGAGAGCCGTTTTGATAGAGTTGCACTATTGGACCATATGAAGATACTGATCTGCGCGAAGGTAGATCTGAGACATAAGGACTTTAGGAAACACATCACATGGTCTTTGGATGCAAAAATATAGTTCTAGCATCCCCCAATACTGCTTCGGGTGAGACTGCAACATGCATTATGCAGGTTGTTTCCGAAAGGGATAGCAGTTAAGGTTTTTTTGGTTGGCGTGAGTAACTATGAACCTGGGTCAGCCCCCCTTAAGCCAACGCATATGAAGGTACATTCACAAGAATTTTTCGAGGTTTGTTTGCTTGTTCTTCTAATTGAAAAGGTAAGGTTGTAGGTTGATTAAGGTTAGTTGTTATGACACATATTTCTTCTGACAGGAAAAACCTTCAATATTTTGTGAAAGCTATTCAAGTTCTTATCTTCTTGTTTGCACATTATTTTATATTAGTTTTAATCACTCGTATCTTTTTGATTTCAAGTCAGGAACAACTTATGTGGCTACGTTGGAAATTTCATTACACTTAGCCATAGCCTTCTACCTAGTTAGGTTAGGAGTAGATCTAGTTGCATGCTAGTTTCCCTTTTTCACTCATCCTACAATTTCTCTCTTTTAGCATTTCCTTTTTTTCTTACTTTTGTCTCACATGCCACTTTCTAGTTCAATTCTCCTTTTTATTTTTCCTTTTAGTCTTGTTTTCTTGTTTTGTCTTGTCCTTTATTTCGTGTTTTGTTTAATAAGATTATGCATGAAATATGCTCCTTTTAGCTCAAAAGAAAAGGTGGCAAATATTGAAAAAGGGAAATTGTGATGATGAGAAACTCTCAACTAATATGTTACCTTCTTCTCTATTTTGGTTTACATATAATTTAAAGTCGATAATGTTTGAATGGAAAATATGATTTGTTCTAGAAATAATTCCTTTTGAAAAATTACAAAGTCTATATATCTGTTAGGATCTTCATTCCTAACTTGACCTTGCATTATATGGTGTTTTGACATGCGACTTAATCGAGTATAAAAGAGAAAGGAGGAAAATTTCAAGCAAACATATTAAATTTAGTCATCATTCAAATCCCTTAGACAAGGAACAACCTCTCTTCCAAAGTAAATAATATAGGATCCCTCTTCACCCTTTAATATTAATAAAGGCCTTTGCACATTCTATTAGTAACTAAATACAGAGGTGACAAAGAGAAAGGCTTCTTGCACAGAGAGGTGAAGCAAGAAACTTTGCTAGGGTATTGAACATGCCTGCTAGCAGCAAAGCGATGCTTGTGTTTCCTTGAGGTGACTTTGTTTGGGTAATAAAAAAGCTCATTGGAAGTGGATAAACTTTAGGGAATGTGCTTAAATCTGATTATCAAAACCTCGATATACTTTCTATCCTTTTTCGCAATCGAAATAGTGGAGGTATGACTAGTCATGTAGATGTGTTTGAAGCCAAGAAAGGAAAAGAAGAAACTATATCTTTAGTCAGGATAAGCAGCAAAGATGGGGTGATCTACATGGAAAATCAATATTCCTTGATAGACTGAGACCTTGCATTTAAGAGTAGACCTAATAATAGAATTTGGATTTCTAGAAGTTTGTCGCCAAGTGTTGTCGTTGTGACAAGAACCCTCCAAAAATTTTCCTACACTTGAATTTTGGAGCCTACTAAGGATCTTACAATATGTCACTCTATGGTCATTTCATGGTTGGTAATTTTTTTTTTAAGTTTTTAAGTCTTCTTCTCATGTTCTAAGTGTCAATGTCACTTTCACACACATGCTTAGTCCTTGATGAATTTAGAAGCACACCTTTTGTATACAAGATTAGATAGGCATTGCACATATCTTGAAAGTAATGCTTTCACAGTCACTATTGATGATGACTACGTAATCCATAAGCACATTGTACCACGCAACCCATGTCAACAATCAGTGTTCACTTTCCATTGACAGTATCCCTCACTCTAGCTGCAATTGTACTTCTACTTCAGTGAGTTTTCCCAACTATCGCTTGTGCACACCTTTAAATTCACAAGTGTCACTTTCAATTTCACAACTATCGTTTTTACTTGATCTTGATTTAGTTGTCACTTTCATGTTATCTTCATTCTGGGATGTGTCACTTTCAATTTCTCTAGATTTTGCGAATGTTGTTTTCACATTGTCTTATTGTTGCAAGTGTCCCTTTGAAACCTTTACACTCCTTTATGTGTCACAACTTTTCACATCAGTAGAGGCATATCTAGCGCATTCGTATCCATTAGATAGTCCTAAAAATCATAAGAATATGCATTAGATACATTCCTATAACTTAGCACACTTCTTGATCATAGTCAAACCTTGTGTCGTAACTTGCATTCTAAGTGTCATAATGTGGCATTTCAACTATCACACTTAGAAATAAGTGTCGATTTGTTGTCATTTCAATGTGTCATTGTTTTTCATGAGTCCTTTACATTCCCCTAGCTTGTATTGATGGAATTTATGTTTGTTATCTTTGTTTGAGTCTTGTTCGGATGATTTTCCCTCTCTTACTCTACTAGTCTCACACTTAGCCATTCTGGAGCTATTCTTGGTCCTCTTGCCTAGTGCAAGTTGTGAATACATGAACCCTCTCCCATTCGATGATCATTTCCTACTCATTATCTTCATTTATCATATCTCTTCCTTCTAGGCTTATGCACTAAGTCCTATTTAAGTTAAACTCGTATCATTGTGCATCAAGAACCCTTAAATCATAGCCACCTAACCCTTGTTACATTCATTGACTCACTACATCAAGATTTGAGAAAATATTCCTTATATAGTGCATGGATAATTTCTATTGGCCCTCTACAAAAGAAAATTGTGCCATGAAAATTTCCTCCTCCTTCCACAGTGCAATGAACACTCCATGGGACCACTGACTTGTTTTTTCTACTTTCCTTAGCCAATTGTGTAGTTTTCCTTCCCAAGGAGCCTTCCTTGGCACAAATCACATTTCTAGCTGATAGTCAGGCACTTCAGATGCAAACTATGCTATCATAATAAATTTCCCTCAAGCCTAGTGCATGTCATAGTCACAGTGCCTAGTGTTGTCTTCTCTACTGAATAGAACACCTCATTGCACCATTGACTTATTCTACCTGCCTTCTTGTCACATGTCGTAGTTCTAGTGGATAGTGGATCCTTTCCTAGATCATTGTTGAATAAAACAACACTCTTCCTTAAGCTTGCCTCTCATTTACAACACATTTTTCAGTTTTAATCAGTAATCCATCAACCCTTGTCCACTAGACTCCCTCACTACATAGTCATTAAGTTTTGCGCTACCTCCTTAGAGCATGTCACATTTCTAGTCCACAGTTAGGGCCTCCCTTGGTCACTATGAAGCTCAAATACACTATAAATTTCTTCTCTTGCATTGAGCCATATGCATGTCACAGTTTCAGTGAGTAGGCTCCTCACACTATCTCTTGCACTTGCCCATTGCATTGGACCTAGAAGAGCCCCTATTTATACTGTATGGTGCAATTTTAGTGAGAAATGGTGCATTCCTCAGCCACTATTAAGATAAAATACATTATCCTCAAAAGGCCTTCCTCTTTCAATCCTTACATATGCATATCACAAGAAGATTCTTCCATGAACAAAGTAGAGGTAGAGTAGATGATCTCAACGTTGACCTTTCCTTATCATGAGTTAACTGCATTGGCAGGTGTATCACCTCAACATGGAAAGGAGATTCTCAATGAAGAAGTAAAGGAAACATAAGCAAAGAAACACTTGAGGAGAAGAAGCACAAAGAAGAACCATCATGAAGGCATGGAGAGATCCTGGAGTATGACAGAATGAATACATTGCATGTTAACTCAGAAGATCCCAACATTGATCAAAGACCATTTGGAGGTTGAAGATGAAGAACAAAGTAGATCTTTCATTAATATTGAAGACAAAATAAAAAAGGGAGCAGCCCGGAATTACCACATCATCATAAAGTTCCATGTCATAAATGCCAACTTGTGACTTGTACAAATTTCAACATAATGTCATATGTGTCAATGTGTCTTTCCACATAATGTGGAATGTAATTGTGTATTATCAAAAGGAAAATGAAAAAACTTAAACGTGTGGAATTCCAAGAGCCACATGTGAAATATGAAAAGTCACATGTGGACCAAAGAGTAAATAAAAGTTCAAAGGTCATTTAGGAGTCCAAGAGTCATGAGGGTAACTCAAGATTCATAGTTGATATGAAAGGTCATTCCTCTTGTTATAAAAAAACTTCATAACACAAGCATAGGAATTTTTGGAGGCTTAGACTATGGAGAGATAGCCTTAGCTTCTTCAAATTGGCATATAAGGAGGGAAGATCATTCCTTGGAGAAGTAAGAAGTAACTTAATGGTCCACTACTCGAGCTACTGAATCACCATTGTAATTGTGTACTTGGATATTTCACCTAATAATTAGAAGTTCATTGAGCCAACACACTTTCATGCATGTATTGTGAATGTTGTAAGATTATCCTTTAGATGTTTGCGATATATGTTATGTTAATATGTACTAAAGAAATTCAACTACTTCATTGGCTTTGGTGTTTGTCTTGTTGAATGTGTGTTGTATTTTATTTAATGATCATTGTGTCTATGGGAATTATTTTTTATAGATAACTAACGGAACTTCTCATTCTCTTATGTGCCTTTCCTAGGATAATACTATTACTTTCCTTCTAGAGACTCACTCTTGTATCCCCTCTCATGAAGGCCTCCTTTTACACATTGCAATTGGTGTTTCACAATGTAAACTTTCTTGTTTATTCAAAGTTTATGTGTATAGTATCTTATGTTATCCATTGAATCCAGGGAAAACCTTAACTTATGGTGGTCGGGTCGATACTCCAGATGGGGCTCCTACTCCAAACAGTGTGAGACCCCTTGTATGTTGGCAGTATCCAATGCCATCAAAAGGTTATTCTTAATTTGTTTTGATCGAGTCAAAATGTTTATAGGACATTGCATTACAACATCTCTACCATACTAGTCTAGAGAGTGCCTCTTGGGGCAAATTAGAAACTCATTTCAATAAACCAAAATTTTTTATGAAAGAAAGTTAAAAATAGAATAAAATGTATGAAACAATGAAGATTGCAAATAATTAGAAACAAAAAATAAATTATTAAAAATAAGAAAAATAATAATAATTATAAACAATCATTTGGTTAATTTGGATTCTTCTTTAAAAAAATTCCACTCCCCATTGAGTAAAATTAGCAAGTTATATTGGATCTCGAGTAAAATTAATATATTACATGTTGAAATTTGAAAAAATTAATGATCTAGACTAGCTAATATAGATGGATTTGTCTTATAATCAATATTAAATAACAAGAGTCATAACATAGTATGATAAGAGGAACCTTTTCTCTTTCTATTAAGCTACAAAATAAATACACTTCTAACTATTACATATAGTTTAAAAATATAGTACTCTTAGAAAAATACTGAGAGGGGGGGTTAGTCAGTATTTTAAACTAATTAAACTTTTGTTTTCTTATTTAGATTTATGTACATGACTGTTATGAAGTAAACTTGCGTATGTACGTGAGTGTGATGAAGACAAGTACTGTATGTATAGTTCACTAAATATTTCAACTAATTCATCATATGTTTAACTTGAACAAGTATATCAATATTTCAATAAACATTAATTAAATATTAATCATGTGCAGTAAGAATAGAATAAGTCATCACACATAAGAAACACATGAACACGAAGATTTTTAGGTGGAAAGTCAATGTGGGAAAAAACCATCGTTGTTGTCATCTCTATATTCTTCTTTTATTATATAAATTTCTTACAATACTTCTATTGGCGCAAACTCATACAAATACATAGGAAACCACTTGCAGAAGGCTCCAACCTTCTCTCATTTCAAGATTCTACTGGAAGGAAGTGACAACCCCCTTATCCTCTTTTCTTTGTGGATGACTTTTTAGAATATTTCACACTGGATACATTCCAAATATCGAGCAACAATATTGAAACCAAAAATGTATCAAATCACTGAACCAACTTCATCACCAAATCATTGAATAAACCAAATACTGAATCTCAAAAAACCAAATAAGCTATATAATTTGAATTCATTGTATACTCTTCATCAGAATGTCAGACCACCTATTGCTCATCACAGAAACTAGATCTTGTCACTACAAACCGTGATCAACCTTATGTCATAATATATACACAATTATTATGAGATATACTTGTGTATATACACACTTTCTCTTCCACTAACCGACATACAGGTCTCAAATCATTGAACCCTAAAACTCAAATCATTGAACCCTAAAACTGAATCACTTCACTACTGAAAGCAATCAATAAAACACATAATGACCTTGTCACAGATTTCTAAGTCAAATACAGATCGTCTCATAGTAGCATCATTACTATTCAACATTTCATAACATAATCAGTTTAACCTCAATCAACAATGTTAAACATAGATCATAATGGAAGACTTCATCGATAGACAACAACATACACAAAAAACCCAAGAATATGTACGTGAAAATTATAATACACTTCTGTGTATGTGCACACTTTTTAAGAAGCATGCGCATGTACAAATCTATCGATACTGCAGAATCGATATGCTACTACCCAAAAGTCAATCTGCGTATGTCTGTAATCTTTCTGAAGAAAAAATGTGTAGTCAATCTGCGTATGTCTGTAATCTTTCTGAAGTAACTATTGAATAATACCTTAGCTGCACAACAAATAATTAATCGAACCCAAATCTCGTCACATACTGTAAAAGACACACATCATAACAACCCATAAGAAGATTATTCAATGTGTAGTCATTTCAGATCTATAAGATCTTATCCATCATCACATTCTAGGGTGCACACTTATTTCATATCAAAAAATTCATCAATAAAAAAAATCACGTACACTCATCACTTTTATCTCCATCTCCTTATATATATTAGGCCTTATCCAATACCTTAGGTCAATTCCGTAGTTATGCCGATGGTATTATTTGACAGGATCAAATATCCATTGTCGCAGTCATTACTATGGTCCAATACCATGGTAAAGACCCTTGGTATTAAGAATACTATTGTGCAGAAAATGCATGCCACTTTGCTTCACCATACTCGCATATGTTTGCAACTTTGCTAAACAAAACCCGCATGTACTTCTTCAAAATTTATCTTTATCATTCCTCTGTATATGAACTGATATTCAATATGTGTTGGCTTGAATACTCATCCTGCTATCATGATGTCAACATCTTTATTAAGTAAGTTTCCATCAAGAACAACACATTTTTCATAATGCCAACAAGTATTTTGCTGTTATAAATATTTTTTATTAAAAAAAATTCAATTTAGATAAAAATTGTCTAGACAATGTCATATATATTTATTCTTTTGTGAAGGATATTTTGCGTCAAATAAACAATTCACCAAGCAATAATGCTAAGTAACATTTTTAATCTTAACTGTGTATGATTATATGAGGACTTTGTTTAAGTCTACACAAAATATAGGAAAAACTTGTTTCATATCAAATTAGTCCAGCTTTTTAATTATACAATTGAATTATTTATAGTAATTTAATCAATTAGATTTTTTTTTGTTTTATTAAAATAACTTTTATTCATATATTTCATTATAGTATGGTTGATGATGTTATACATGATCCCCTTATACAATAAGAGAATTAATTTTAACATTTTAAGTTACCATAATTTAAACTCATATAATATATCCTTAATCCAAATTCGAAATGTTTTCTTACATAAAAATTCCCTAATTACACTGATAAGCATTTTTATTGTGGGGTTCGTAGAAACACTGTAGAGATTTGTCATCCTATATAACTCTCTTTTTCCACATCCTATTGATCTACCATGTCATATCTATTTTCCGAAGACATTGTCCTATTAGATATGCCCTTCCTTGTCCATGTCATCTTGATTTGATCATTTCTGATCATTTATGATCACATTTTCCCTTCTTTAATCTTGATCAAATCTACATACATAGGGTGTAAAATCTTCTTGTCTATAATTAATCTCATTAAAATCGTGTTCTCTACAATATGTTAATGAATATTGAGAAACAAATCACAATGAAATAGGATTGCAGTATGATCCTCGATTATTACTAGTCATTTATCACTAGTTCTGTGAGTTTGTGGACATATCCTCCTATTTAGGATTTTAATCTTGATCCACACACTCTTCACATTCCAATATCCAAATTTCTATTGCTTCCCTATTGCTATCGTGTTGTTGCTGCTTGTTGAGCCCATAGCTCCACTGCAAATATCAAACTTGTTAAGGTATGAATATAACACAAATGAATAATGTATTTCCTGAGGTTCCTTTGTTTCATCTATAAAGAACTATGTTGCTCTGATATTGTGAATTCCCTATTAAAATATACCCTACACCCTACCAAATGTAGAAAAATGATATCAAATTTATCTGTAATCCACCAAAATTCCCAGGTCTAGTGCTAGGGAAACCCCTTCTAACATTATCGCCTTACATTTCTCATCTGTAGGCAAAATTGTTTGTGAGCTAGGGGAACTAGAGTCTGAGCACAATTACTGTGGATCGATGAAGGCGATGACCTGAACCCCTATGAAAAGAGATTTACAGCGCCAGAAAGAATGATGCCTTCTTCCCTGATGGGGTAAAGTAGCTCTTGTAAACAAGTTTCCCTTTTATTCTATCAAACTATCATCGATGAGTCAAATTTGAGAGAAATAGTACCCGCAAGACAACCGATTCCCCCATGAAACCAAATAACCACAATAGATTGACAAATAAACTTAAGGTAGGTCATTAGGTGGTGTGGGTCAAGACTTGCAGCTATGTTGTGAAAAATACTTCCAGTTGTGTCGTAAAGACTGAGTCATGGGCAACTACCCCTGATGCGATGGGCCACATGGTCCATCCAAATTGTTTCTAGGGAGTTTTTATTCCACACTTTAATTTTTAAAACCACTTTATTTTTATTTCTCTGTTATCATCAGAAATCCATTCGAACATAGTAGAAAAAATTAAATTACTTATTTGAGTGAACCTCTACAACATTTGAACCATGGAACTAAAAATACCCAATGTAGGTTGCCTTTTGGAAAAAATTAAATGAACAAAAAATTCGAATAGGTTGAGTATATCAAACATAGACAGGAAAAGGTCTTGCAAAAAAGGAAATCTATACTATGAAGACAAATATCATCACACGTACATTTGGCTTATCTTATAGGTAAGTCTCTTATGCTTTCTTTAAACTGAATAAATTATGTATTTAACTCAGTTATCAATTAAGGCATTCTCAAGGCATTATTTGCACCAAAACATTTGCTAATCTCGAGTTGATGTAATAGTAGACTTCCTAACTAACTATGATAGTTGGATTTTAGTGTCATGTATTGTGAGCCAATTTTCATTTTTGATCTGTAACGTACACAAACTGGTCGTGTGCAGGTTCGATGTCTATGCTGCTAAAAAACAGGACATGATTTTGATGTTCAAGTTTCGTAATTTCTTCCTGAAATGACCATCTACCTCATCATCGTCCAAGTAATTATAGTGATCATATCGGCTATTGTGCCTCCTATAAGATGGAATAGATTAGACGTGTCCATTTCTAAACATCATATTTTTCTTCTTCAAAACATTCATCAACAAACAGGCTATAGAGATGGATGATAATAGTGATGGGAAAATGGGAAAAAATAGTAATTTTGGCCATAGGGCGAGGTGGAGGAGATATGAAGTGTAAAGTATTGGAAGCTCAAAATCTGCTATTGTTGTGCTTTGAGGAGCTAAGAACAATAGACATTGTAGAAGCTCACTATGTGAACAACAAGCACATTTGGGAATGGATTTTTCACTGAGCATTATGGATGAAAAGGAGGATCATATTGATCTTCATCTCACATTTTATTCATTTTATGCACAAATAGAAGTGTTATAGTGTCAACTAATTAAACATTCATTTGGTTTATAGGGTGTTTTCTATTGTGAATCCATTTTTATCAGAGATGTTGCAATATAAAGAGAAGTGATGTTTAAGGCTTTGAAATCAAACATCTGTGGATAGTGTAATTTGTCAATTCTTATTATTTCCATTGTACTTTAGCACAATTGACTCTTCAAAGAAAATACATCTTTAATTTGAAAAATTTTCAAGATACTAGAGGAATACTCTGTATAGTCCCATGGTAATCTAAAATATATTATATAGATGCATTTAACCAAATTGCTTATGACTTAATTTTGGAGTGTAAATTAAAGCTTTTGCATGAATTTAGCATTGCCTGAGAAATAACTTAATTAAATGGGAACCCCCATTCTAAATATTAACCTTCAACGCCATACACTTGTATGATATATTACTAACTTACAAGAAATGATGAAAGGTATGACCATATAGGATTTGTGAGGCTTTATCTTCATTTCCTTATATTTATAAGTGAGGAGGTAATTAATGAAGTGATTTTTATTTTACGGTAAGTTTGTCTTGTTTTATTTTCTCCCTCCAAATTGAAAGATAAAAGCGTGCTTAGCTCAAGTTGTAAAATTGAACCCTGGTTTACTGTTTTAAAAACCCACACATATATATTCCTACAAAAGGGGCTAGTGATTTTTGTTCGATTGCTTACGATGAACTCCCCATAATTTCTTGTTGGTTCAAGTAATGTAGTAGAAAACGAAGTCTAAAGAGTTTCAACTATGTGTAAAAGTGAAACCTTGTTATGAATTCTACAAAGATCAATCATATCATTGACCAATAGTCATGGAAACATAACAATATTTTTGGCAATTCTTTGGGTATTGGGCTACCCTCACCAATTTTTCATCAAATCAAATATTTTCCATTCACCAAGAATTGGGTACCCTTGGTTACATGTGTTAATTCACCCTCGTTATATATTAATTATCCCTTGCATGGGGAACTCGAGGAATATTTATTAGCAAGAAAATTATTTGATCCAAATCCTCTCTTAATGACACTTTGTGAAGTGGAGGAACATCTTCTAGACTATTATGTTGTTTCCAGTCATGGCAGCAGTGGTCCTATTGATGATATAAATCATCTGGAACTAATCCTATCCAACTAAGATAACATTCCATGGATCAAAATGATGAGAGATGTTGTGCTGTTGGAATCCAAGTTGTTTTGGAGCCTTGGCTTACGAGCAGTGGTTGTCTACATGGTGAGCTATATAATGATCATGTCTACATAGATCTTATGTGGGCATCTATGAAACCTAGAGCTTATTTTTACTTTTCTTGGGAACACAGGGATTCAATTATTTTCTTATGGACTCATGGTATATATACACTCATTACCCTATTGATTCAATCTCTTTCCCTCTATAGATATATTTTTCACTTTATAATGTAGGATTTGTTGAATCTAAACAACACATTGGTTGCACATGGTTATAAAGTTGAAGCTTTTTCTAGTTTTTTCTATATAGAGATATCATTTTTTATGGCTATGATTTATTTGGCCTATTTTCTTAAAAAATTGATACCATGAAGACTAAATCATGCTGCCATGTGGCCTTCGTAATTGTCTAGTTATGCTCTTTTTATTTTTAATTGTTTACCTCAAATCCCATCTCAGAATGTAATCCTAACTATGTATCATAAATCCAATTCCTCCTTGGAGACATGTTTTATCTTTTGTTTATACACAATTCACTATTTTATTATGGATTCTTGATACCATGAAATCCAGATCATGCTTCTTTGCAGGCTCAACTTCCTCTCTGGAATTTAATTCCCTTCCATGCATTATAAGAGGTGTTGGATTATTTAGATTGAATATTTTTTTCTTCTATATGTAAATTGAACATCAAAACATTATTTTTTATATTAAACACAAAAAAAATTAAAAATTAAAAACATTATCTTCAACTTTCATTTTTAGATATAAATATAAGCCCTTAACATTGCATTTTGGCATTTAAACCAACATATTGTTGTGTGTGGAGCATGATTGTTCAGAAGTCTTTGTTTCAGCCGGGATGTATACCCAGGAAGTTTTGTACACCCCTCCAGGCTGGGGGGGTGCGGGGGGACTTGTCCCCCCCGCGGGGTCCAGGGGGCCGATCCCCCCCGGCTGGGGGGTCCGGGGGCCAGCGGCTCCCCGCGGGGGCTCGGGGCAGCGCCCCCGAAGCTAAAAATAGATGTAAAATTTGCCTTGTAAAAGTATAGTAATTTCTAGTCAATCTGAGCCGTTCATTAGGCGGATATCTGACGGTACAGAACTTATGTTTAGTTTAGGGTTTTTTGCCCAGAAGGCAACCCCTCTCTTTGTATGGGGTATTTGTATTTGAGGCGGCGATATAGAGTGTATTCTGTGTGTGTATGAGCGAGAAACAGAGAGGTGAGACTGTGAGAAAAACAGAGAATATTACAGCCGGCTTTGCTGTAAGTTGTGTCTCTTCATTTTGCTGGATAATAGAAGGAAGGACTGGGCTGTTCCGAGGGTGGACGTAGCCCAAACTGGGTGAACCATGTATATCTGTGTCTCTCTTGTTTTGTGCGTTTTCTGTGTTTATATTTCTGCAATATTTTATGTGTTCCATTGCTCCGTAATATATAATTTTCTAACACATATTTGCAAAAATAAGCCTCATATTTTGCATTTCTAGTAGAGTTACCCATGGCTTATCAAAATAGAAGGCTATGAAAATTGAAGTTAATCCTTGAGAGAAACATCGACTAGTTTATATAGAAAATTAATACAAAAATAAGCTTACACTAGTCCAAAGAATGATAAACTTAAGAATTTTTTTATGTGGGGGTGAGAAATCAACATAAATCCTCATTCTCTAAGCCAATAGCTAGAACATGTAAGTTTGTAACCAGCATGGTTGCAACATTTCTAAATGAAATACTAGACCAAATACAATAAGCCTTAACTGGAATCAAATAACAATGGTTATGAACTCTCTTTATTAAATGTTTCATACTAATGTAGACCTAAATCAATCTATCTTTGACCACTTTTAGAAGAGGTTAGAAAGAAAAAAATTAAGCTAGAAAATCATTATAAGACATATCATTAGAAGAGGTTAGAAAGAAAAACAACCTCTTCTCTCTCATCTAGTCTCCTCATATTATTTACACCTAGTTCTATAGAGAAACATACTTGGAAAATATGTTTTCTAGTATGTGTATCCACAACACTAAAATAATCATAAAAAATATAAATGTCTACATCTTAGCATAAATCATGACCATTTTACATCCACTGCTTTTGTTCACCACTCAAATCAAACGCTCTTCCTACAATGTCTATCTCATCCTCGTAAGGAAAAATTTCGATATTTTTCTCTAATTCACAACCCTGAAGTCTACTGTTGTACCTTATTTTATCCATCTTCTTCCCAAAGAAAATAATGTCTTTAATTTTCCCTCTGTATCCAGGGAGATGGAGGGAAACTTCTTCACATTTATTTAGTGACTCACCAGAAGTAACATTCTTCACTATACATGTATTTGCAGGACATGAGCTTTTGACAAATATATCTGATTTCTACAATTAGAATTTCTCCATAGAATAAAAATAGTTTTCAAAGCTTTCTCATCTGCACGAAACAATTCAACAAAATTTGTTCCTAATTATAAGTTGTCATTGTATCTACTAACTTGGATAATTTTACCATCTCAGATTATCTATGAAAAATATCTTGTAAATCAACAAAATATGGATCCCTTATTCTTGCCCCTCAATAAATGATCATGAAACCCATTATCTCTTGAGTAGTTACATTGACAATTTTAATGTCACTGGAACAAGATGAAAATAATTCAGCCCTGGCAAAATGATGTCATTTATAGGTGAAAACTCTACCTGATGAACTGGATAACCTATGATCTTCGAAACTAGAATACTAAATATGCATTCTTATAACAATTAAGTCCAATCTTTTAGATGTTTATAACTATGGATTTGTAGTAGAACAACCAACAATGTATATTATCCAAACTTAATTCACCCTAGCATAATGTTGTCAGCTACAGGTGAAAACCCTACTTGATGAGATAGAAAGCCTATAATCTTGTAAACTAGAATACCAAATATGCATTCTTATAACAATTAAGTCGAATTTCTTAGATGTTTATAGGCATGCATTTGTAGTAGCACAACCAACAATGTATATTATCCAAATTGAATGATGCATTGCAAAGGACTATTGTAGATATTCATCATTTCATCAAAACATTGAAACTAATTAACTCAAGAAACCCACAGTGTGAAAAGGATAAGACAAACATACTTGGAAAATATGTTTTCTAGTATGTGCATCCACAACACCAAAATGGTCATAGAAACTATACATGTCAACATCTTAACATAACACATGAGAAATTTGTATGTCTACATCTTAGCATAAATCATGAGCAATTTGTATTCACTTCTTTTGTTCACCACTCAACAGTAACCCTCTTTCTCCAATTTCTGTCTTAGCCCCGTAAGGAGAAAGTTCAAGATTTTCCTTTAATGTACAAGCCTAAAGTCTACTATTGTACCTTATTTTTCCCATCTCCTTCCCTTAGAGAATAGCGTCTTTAATTTTCCCACTTTGTATCCAAGGATATGGAGGGAATGTTCATCCTCTAAATGAATGAGACTTTCCTTTCACAAGTTTATTTTTCCATTCTCCTATGGAAATTCCAACTTAGAAACTAAAATATTGTAAAATGAAAGAAGTCTCCTTTACCCAAGTAGCAAGCAACTCATCCTTATTTCCTCCCATGACCATTGTCAATCAGTGTCACTCTAACCACCACAACTTGCAGATAGTTAGCAGATTTGATATTCAATAACCTAATACAAATAAGATCAACCATTTACCTTTCAAACATATAATATAAAAAAAATAATCTATATTATAGAAGAATGGAAATGCAAACATATTCAAGGAATTTTGACTTTCCAAGATGAGATGCCCATTTTCTTGGAAAAGAAGAAAACAAAAAATTCCCAATTTCCACTAATAGGAATTTAACACATGACCCTCAAAATTGTAACCAATGGCATCACACACACTTTGACTCTTGATGGATAGTAAATTTTCCAAAACAACATACTAATATATGTTACTTGTTTTGTTTAGAACAACAAATTTCCTTGTTTTAACGTGTATCTACCATATAGATGGCTTGTTTTGTATCGATTGTAATGGAAGTTACAATTGGATAATATCCATGGTGGTTATCTGAGTTGTTTCATGTCATGATGTGCACATTGTCTTTCTAATTTTATTCTTTCCATCATATTTATTTTTGGTTTCCTTTTAAAGTATATGTTATGATGCTTCCAGAATCTACATGTTGCCCATAGTGGTTAACCTATTCAACAATTGAATTGTTGGTTGTCTTCATGTGTATACTTGTCTTTTTTGTTTTATTCTTTACATCATCCTGCTATTTTATTCATAACATAATATTTGTGAATCACATGAAACTAATTGGAATCTACTTGTCTTTGCAATTAGCACCCTTTTCTAATCATCCCCTTCATTCCAACCATAGCCTTTTTATTTTACACAATTTACATGAATCATGTATTTAAGGAATATTGAATCTAAAATGCATGTTTGTGGCAACCATGAAAAATCAACCAACTTGTTAACCCCTATGGGATTATCATTTATTCTCTTCTCCAAACGTTTTCATTGATCTTAGCCCCTTATGCTTCCATTTCGTAGGTTTTCGCCTTATAGGACAACTCCATTCCTCCTCATCATTGAGCCTACCTTGAAAAATAATGCCATCACTTTGTTTCTAGTTGGATATAGAGTGATCCAATCATCACTCCAATTAGTTGAGCTTGACCTTGTTCCTTCAACGAAGACATCATCCCAACGCTACCACATTTTCCTCTATTATGGTGCCTCCCAACACAGAATTTTACTATCGTCTGCTTACAATGGCCATATCACCTCTAGTGACTTCCAGCTGGGGTCAATTATCATTCTCAGAAAATCCACTTGCACACTTTTTTAAAACTATGTGTATATTCACACACTTCACCCCATCCTTCATGATTTTTGTTAATTTTCCTCTCTTCCCCACTTACATTCCAACTAATGTCCCAATTTTTTCCTCTTTTTTCCCTTCCTTTTAGGACTAAAAAAATGTTTGAACTCGAAGTTGTTCACTATAGTGCAACTTTGATTGGGGACTCAACCCTTCTTCAAATTATACAGTTGTCCACACTGCAAGTGGGTTCTTCAGCATCCCAAAGCCCCTCCTCACATACTCCCACTTTGACAGAGGGTTCCACTTCAACATCAACTCACTTGTCCTTTGTTTCACCTGTTTCTATGTCATTCATGGCACTTAGACCCTATTGTAAATATTGGTAAATCTAGGGTAGGGTGCTTGCAAAAACATCCCTTAGCTCGTACAATAATGATTAGGTATCTGAAAGGTCTTTGTCTTTAACCTCATTGCGTGTTCCAATGATGTGATCCATCTCTCTTCATTTGGTTATTTGGAAGATTCCTTGCACGCCCTTTTCCAAATTGGGTAGGTTTACACGGTTTCAAATGGAAAACTCAAATGAACAAACAAAAACTACAACCATCTCAATAGAAAATGGGAAGTCTTCCTCTCTAAAACTTCCATTATTGAACCTTGCTTGGAGGATGCTCTGACTATTCCTTTCCACTATTTTTGTTTCAATTCTATAAGTCAAATCATATATGCATACTTCATGTCACTTGTGGACATCATTGGGGTGGTGAGATCCACTTCTCCAACCTCCATCATTGGGGTGGTGAGATCCACTTCTCCAACCTCCATCATTGGGGTGGTGAGAACACCTTGGAGGAAATGTCTAGGTATAACATTAACATCATCCTCTAGGATTAAAATTGCCACTCTGTAGGCAAGGAGATCGCTGCACTCCACTTTCCTGTTGTGTTTCTCGTGCTTGCAATCAAAGGGGGCCGCATATCCATTTTCAATGGAAGGACTGTAGGGACCATATCCACTAGTAACCTACTCCTGAATCCAGACATTCTAGAGACTCTCCAGCTCCAGTAATGGTTTCATGAAAAAGGCTACTTAATTTCTTCACCATCATTAAGTAGAAATTTCTTCAAGTCTTCCAAGCAAGTCCACCCACAACGTACATTTTCCGACTTCATAGAACTACATCCCCTTGAAAAAGCAACATGGTTCTTTGTTCATGCAACCATCACTTCTATTGACATGTAATATTTCTACTTCCTTGCACTCCCTCTCTCATATGATGGCATGTAGTGCATGAAAAAGGTCATTTCCCACTCAAACGGAATGTGGAACTGCAAAAAATTTAGTGGGGACTTTCCAGAGTGTGACTACCACTATGTGCTAAAACGTGAAATGCTTAACCACATAGGGCTACTGAAAAACGTCACAACTTTTGATGATGTTGCAACTGAACTCATGGGTGTCCCAATGAAAGACTTGTTCATAATATCCACTGATCCTGATGTTATCCATGATATATTTTCAATGGTTTCATGCCGTCATTTTGTCTTCACAATGTCTATAAAAATAGATAGCTCCAATGGTGTGGACTGCCTTAAGGTTGTCCTAGTAAATTCAGAGGAAATTCCCTATGGCTCTACATGTGGCCTTGTCATTGAATATATCAAGAAAATGTCGGGCGCTTCAGTTGTTCATCGCATTTGAGCCTCCCTCTTCTTCCCCCGTGTCAAATTGAAATGTAGACAACATTTTCTATATGTTTCTCAATTCATTCTCAATTCTTCCCCTACCACCCGATTCTTCTGCACACACATGATGTTATATTTTCACTTTATCATTCTACTTCTCTGCTCTATGTATCTACAAATGTGTTACATGCTACAATTTTTACTTATAAATAATGTTGCATCTCTTACCTTTAAATATAATATATATGCTCTTTTGTTCTTCCTCCTAAGTAAGGTTGTATATTTGTGTCCATGCTTTTTACAATTCCCACACCCATTATTTCATGTATCGCCTTCCTTATTGCATGAATAGGTTCCTCCTTGCTCTATTGTTCAAAGTATGCTCAAGCATAACTCTTCTTGCTTTCTTTATGATATTTTGAAGTGTGTGTTGTGCAATTTAAAAAAATGTTGACTTGTTAGAAAAGGTTGTTTCTTCTTTAGCTTAAATCTAATGAATCTGTAGTTATGTTACATATTGAATCTTTATACTTCTTGCCTTGTACATCTCACCCTATCACACAAATAATATAAGGATGTACACATTTTTTTTTCAAATTTTCAAAAAAAAAAAAAACTAATATGTGGATGTACACACTCTTTCACAATTTTCGAAAAGAAAGAAAACAGAAAAACACTTGCTCGCATTTCCTTTCCTTTTGAATTTATAGTTTTTCTTGTTGAAAAATGTAACTGGGTTTGGTCTTCATATTAACATGTGTAATAATGATTTTATGTAATTTATGTAAAGAAGAAAATAAAATTATTTTGTAATGCTTGATTCATGGGCTTCATGCTCAAGGAATTTTATTTTAGTTGAAGCTCCCATTGTGAGCTATTAGGTTTGATCATCAAGTCATAAATTCTAGTAAAGTCAATGTCAAAGATTGAAGAAATATCTGGGCATGTTACATATAAGTTTGAGTCATTATAAGTGTCAAAATAACCTCCAAGACAAATCTCAAGCACTTCTAATAGGTTGGACTTAAGATGGAGCAATGAGCTTACACCAAGAAGACAAGTCGGCCTAGAACCCAATCAAGTTGAACTACAGGATGAAGGAAGAAGCACATATATAGGGTTGTTGACCTCATTCAATTGACACACATAATTACACAAGAAGTTTGATAACAAAGGAAAGAAGACACCTTACAACAAAGTGAAGAAAGGAGGACAAATATTGAAGGAATAACGAGGAAATTTGAGGATTGTTTTTAGGTCATTTCATTCATAAGTGCAAGAAAATCTAGGGTTTCCTATCTGTTGTAATATCATATCTTAAGAAGGTTGGATAAAGAAAAGAAAGTAAGTTACTTTTAAAGAAAAATTCACTAGTAAGCTAACACTTTTCAAGCAAAGGAGAATAAGGGGTTACCAAGCCCTAAATTGGTCACGTGTGGGAAATTGCGGTAAATTGGAGGCTGCTAAAAATTGCAAAAGGAGAGGTTGAGGGCTCCAGTCTTGTGTTGAAAGATATAGGGTGAAGGACGAAGGAGGAAGTGCAGAAAGTAATTGCCTTAGTCTTGGTAGAGATCATTAGGTCAAAGGTCTTGTTATTGGCATTCATTATTTGAAGTCTCTATAAGAAGAATAATTCATATTGGGTTTTCCTCCCAAGTTGGAGAGGTTTTTGCCTTGGATGATCACTTACATCCTATGTCTCTTGTTTCATTATTGTTTATGTTTGGTAGTTGTTTGATGAATAATAACACTATAATAATATAAGTCAAAACAAGAACCTAATCTAAAGAAGTAAAAGGAATTCAGAAGCAATTATCATCAAAGAGAAATCTCCTAATCTTAATGCCCTAGATTTTCCAAGATGGTATCAGAGCTAAGGTGAAAAAATCAAGGAAAGGGCATCTCATCAATGGACTCTCAACAATTCAAGGACGAAATCACAAAGAGGGAATCAACGCAAATCTATAAGAGCATCTTGAAGTCAAGATTTACAAAGAAGTGTCAAAACCCTAGAAGAAGTCTTGGGATCCTCAAGTCATCATCTAAAGACAAAAATTACCCTCCTCAAGTTGAATATATCTACAAATGAAAGTAACTTGATGAATACTTAGCAAAGAGAAGAAATATCGAGGAAATTGTCATAAGTGCTAAGGAAATGTCCCTCTCATTGAAATAAGGATTTCATCTCAAAAGAAAATACTTATCCTTGAAGAAGATAATCCAAGAGGCATCAATACATCATCAAGGAGTCATCATCAATCATCATCAATAAGGAAATCACCATCAAATGATTGAAAATGATATCCCTCTCTGTGGAGTCAAGGATCACTCTTGAAGAGAACTATCTTCATCAATAACAAGTTCTATGTTATCTATATCATCATAAAATTCAAGGAAGAAGCAAGTGGAAGAATCATATTCATGAGTAAGTATATTTATATCTACATCTGTTATGAAACCAACTTCAAGAAAGATAGAAAAGATAGATCAACGCCTTAGAATTCAGCCTCTTTGAGTGGGCAACCTCCTTTACATTACATAAATGAACAATTCTTGGATGATACAAATGA
>APFE031625010.1:12535-72021 GCA_000404065.3 Pinus taeda | reverse complement strand
CAAGAAGGAATAGACTTTGAAGAAACCTTTGCTCCTGTTGCAAGACTTGAGGCCATCCGAATGTTCCTTGCTCTCTCAAATTTTCAAAACTTCAAAGTATTTCAAATGGATGTGAAATCAGCCTTTCTGAATGGAGACTTGGAAGAAGAAGTATACATTGAACAGCTAGATGGGTTCATTCTTGGAATGATCCAAATCTTGTATGCAGATTGAAAAAGGCTCTCTATGGGCTCAAACAAGCTCCAAGGGCTTGGTACTATCGTTTGGATAAATATCTTCATCAACGAGTTTTTTCAAAAGGATCAGCAGATAGCAATCTTTATATAAAAGTTGAAAATGACAAATTGCTAATACTTGTTGTGTATGTAGATGACATTATTTTTGGCAGCAATGAAGAAGAGATGAGTCAAATATTTGCCTTGGTCATGCAGAAAGAATTTGAAATGTCCTTGCTGGGAGAACTGACATATTTCCTTGGTTTGCAAATCCAACAAAAGGAAGAAGGAATCTTTTTATCTCAAACCAAGTATCTCAAACAGATCTTGAAGAAATATGGCATGGAAGATGCAAAACCAGTATGTACACCCATGGTCACAGGATGTAGCCTTAGTGCAAATGATGAATCTGCAGCAGTACATCAACCAACCTACAGATCTAAGATTGGAAGTCTACTTTATTTGACAGGTACCCGACCGGATATCATTCATGCAGTAGGAATAGTTGGAAGATTTCAGGCAAATCCAAAGGAGATGCATCTTCAGGCAGTGAAGAGAATTTTCAAATATCTTCAAGGGACATAAAATTATGGCTTATGGTATCCTAGAGATACAGATCTCACACTTCATGCTTATACAGATGCAGGTTGGGCTGGAAGCGTGGATGACAGGAAGAGCACAAGTGGTGGTGCGTTCTTTATTGGTTCCAGATTAGTATCTTGGTTCAGCAAGAAACAAAGTTTGATTGCCTTATCTACAACTGAAGCGGAATATGTTGCTGCTGCATCTTGCTGCACTCAAGTCCTTTGGATGATGCAGACCTTGCAGGATTTTCAAATCACTTGTACACCACCTATCTCCATCTTATGTGATAATACAAGTGCAATCAACATTTCAAAGAACCCAGTCATGCATTCAAAGACCAAGCACATACCAATCAAGTATCATTTCCTCCGAGAACAAGTGCTTGAACAAAAGGTCAAGTTGGAGTATGTTCCTTCTAAGGAACAAGTTGCTGAAAACCACTGCCCAGGGAGACCTTTGAATACCTCAGGCAAAAGCTGGGGGTTGTTGATGCATCAACTTTTTGTTGAATCTCTTCTGAGTATTGGTTGTATGCAAGGTTCATCTAGGTATATGCGTACATGTGCTGGTTTGTGGATTGGTCGAAGATCGAATGGCACAGGTTTAGGGGGAGCATATAATGCATTGTTGGCATTATGGAGGAAGTATAGAGAGAGATCATGGATGCTGGTTTGAATATTGATTGCAATATGTCTCTTGGTCATTTATGGTCTTGGTCAGGGGGGGCATGTTCTTAGGGGGAGCATAACCCTTTGCCCTTGATGTTAAAGGGGGTGAATGATGTTCAGGATCTTGAAGTTGCCATCAAGTCCAAAGGGGGAGATTGTTGGCATTATGATTCTGGTATGGCTCTATGATACATGTGTTGTACTTGATGGCAACTCACTCAAATGGCAATGGTCTGTTTAGGCTCTCAAAATGATGAAAATTAAGAGGCTCGCAGGTGAATGGTTCAAAAGGTGCGGACCCGCAGGTTCGCCATCTAGGAGGTGCGGTCATACCCGCAGGTTACCTGTTTAGAAGGTGTAGAACCCATGTTCACTCACTTCAAGGCAGTGAAGCGCGCTCTCGTGGGGTTTCTTATGCTTGGCCCGTGGTATTTAGCCCGTCATTTCTGATGCTATGGTTTTGGCCCGTGGTATAGGATCTATTTTAGCCCCGATTTGGATCCCTTGTATTGGTTATTGATGGTTTTTTCCCATGGTGTGAATAAGGGCTTGACTATAAATAGGGAAGGAGATCACTTGGCTATTATATCTTTCCAATTGAATATCTTAAGGTCTGAAATATTGGGTTGTCAATGTAAAACGCTTGATCTAAATAAAAGTAAATTTGAAGGTGAATCTATGAAGTCGTGATCTCTCGGGCGCATGAACAGATCTGTGGATCTGACTCACTATGGCACATTGGTGTACTGAAAATTTGGCCCTAATCAGAAGTCTGCAGGCGATCCGAAGGCGCAGTGCGTGGGTATGCAGCGCAGTCAAAGGCACAGTGCGAGGGTACGCAACGCAGTCAGAGGCGCAGTGCGGGGTACGTAGTGTAGGAGAAGGCACAATGCGGGGCACACGCAGCTCAGACAAGCGCGAAGTGCGAGGTATGCAGGCGAGAAGAAGGCACAGTGCGGATCTACGTAGTATGTCAGAAGTGAAGGTGCAGATCTAAAGAAAAGTTCGCAGAGCAGAAAAACAACCAGTGCGAATCTGCGCAGTTCTGTCTTAGAAGACCTGCGGATATACGCAGGCCCCTGTTGGTGAAGTTGCAGTCTTATCTTGAAACAATTGTTGATTGTCTTTTATCTATTGCAGCAGAGTTCTGGGTTTAGATTTCTGGTATCCTTTTCTATTTACAGCATTCTAAAGAGTGGGTAATTCATTGGTTTATTGGGTGATTTTCATGTACTTGATGATTATTTGATGTTCATGGATCCAGTTTGAAAATTAATGAAACGTGGTCCTTAAAGAAGTAAAAATAACGAAAGGGGGTTGTAGCTCCCTTCCAAGAGAGACTAGAAAACGAGAGAGAGTTGTAGCTCTTTGCAGGTTGCAGCCTGCGTACTGGTAAAGGACTGCACCAGTACAAAATCATTGTAAAAGAAGTTTCTAATTGAAAGAAGATAGAGAGACATATTGCAGCAGGTGGTTTTCACCCACATTGGGTTTTCCACCTTATATCTAGTGTTCTTTGGTGTGACTATAATGTTTTTCTTGTTTCATGTTCATTTATTATATACAAGTTAATGATCAATAAATTAAGGAAGGCCATATTGAAAAGAATTTGATAATACTGATTTCACCCCCCCCCCCCCCCCCCTCTCAGTATTATTTGCAACATGATTCCCCTCAAAAAATTGCGCACATGCTATAGACCTTGCCCACTCCACTCGCTAAGAAAATTGTGCAGCAACAGCCATGGCCGAACAGACACCCAGTGCCCGTCCCTATCTCCCTCATAAAATTGCATAGTTTTTCCAGCCAGCCCACCAGTTAGTCAGCAGTCTACTCACCTGGAAAATTGTGTAGCTTTCATGAGAAATCCCTCTGCTGCAAAACAGTCTTCTTAGCCCATAAACTGCACAGAGGTGATAAATAGGCTAGCCTCCCAACATCAGCGTAGTTTTTTCTACTAGCAGCTCCCAGCAACTAACTACCAGTTCCCTCCAGGAATTGCACAGTTTTTTCTGACAAGCCCCAACAGTCAGCTGCCAGTTCCGTCCAAGAATTACGAAGTTTTTGTTGCTAAGGTCCCAGCAGCCAGCTGCTAGTTCCCTCCAGGAATTGCACAGTTTTGGTTTCCAGGCCCCTACTTCCGGCTCCTTCCATAAATTGTGCAAATTTTGTCTACTCAGCCTTCCCGCAGCCTGGACTACTACTCCCAAAAATTGTACAGTTTTGTCCTCCAGTTGATCCAAACCATGGGGACAGTCACTGTCGATCTGGATTTCCCGTCACCATCCCCTAGTTACTTCTGTGTAGTTTTCACCAACGATGTTCGGAGCCTCTATCCCAGCTCGAAGCTCGCAACCTTGTCTTCTCTCCTGGTAACCTGCATCCGAAATGATCATGCATCATGGTAGACTAGGAGATTTATGGATTTGATGTTGTCCTGTCATGAGTGACTGTAGATACAAGTACACAACAAACATGGTGCAAAGAAAGATGGGATGAACAAACAGACTACATGCAGAAGGACATCTTTACCAATAGATGAACAAATGATGCATGCAAAGGGATGTGCTCGCGAATGGATGATCATGCAAAGATGTGTTCACGAATGGAAGAACGAGCGAACATGTGAGGATGTGTTCATGCACGAATGGATGGATGAACATGCACTTTTCGTGAATGGATGAACCTGTCAAGAATGCCAAGGTACAAGCAAGAATAAATTTGTGAATGCAACATCAAGCAAACCAACGACCATCGAAGACTCTGCACACATTTCCATGTGGAGGTGAAGCTGTGACACACCATGAGGACATCCATCACCAAGCAACACTACAGCGCGACATGCAAACCAACAACAACATGAATGTACCAACACTATCATGTTGAGTCTTGTCATGAGTCATATCGTCCACATCTCTACTATGGGCCATACTATCAATCAATGTAATGTAATGTGGAAGTCCAAGAGACCCACTTGTCATATGAAGAGTCATGTAAAGTCAAAATGTCATGGAAGTCAAATAGTCATGAAGGAAGTCGAACATCCACAAGGGTCAGTTTCACCCTTGGCTATAAATACCCCCTCATTTGTACATGCAAAGGAATTTTTCACATCAACTCCTCCGACATAACCTTGAGAGTCTATAATATTTTATTTAAGGAGTAAGTAGTGGCTCTAACACCTCACCCACGGGGCTAGCGATGTATGGTGTAATGATGTGTCTTGGAACTTTTTCTTAATTCAGAAGCCTACGAAGAGGCCAACATGTTTTCACACGTGTTGTAACTATTGTAAGACTAAACTTGAACACTTGTAATACATGTTCCTTTAACTTGTGTTTAACACATGAACTCATTCATTTGTTGTAATACACATATTTTAATGAAAATGTGTTGTATGGGTTGTTAACACTATCCTGCTCGTGTTGGTTACCTCCTCGGACATCAGATAGACCTTTCACAAAAACTTGCTATAATGGTCGTCACACTCGCATGGACTCCTACGTTGTGTGTTGTATGTGTTATCTTTATTTGTGTGTTGTGACTACCTTATCCATGTGGAATGCTCCTCCGAAATCTGTGCACATCCTGTTGTGTTGTGTGTTCCTAATAGAGTTGAGGCTTCCTCCCATCTGACTTGGGACTCACTCTGACCCTCTCCCTCTGTGGTGAAAAACCATTGACGCAAGTAACACTAGCAATCACCAGGCACGTGAACCTTACTACTTGAAGACAAAGCAGAACTCTCTCCTATGTTGACAAGCAAGAGCTAAGGAAAATATTTAAGATAATGGAAACCATACCACCATACCGGATGAGACTCCCACTCCAAACGGTGTGAGGTCTAGTTGGTACTTCATACCGAGGAGATCCCCTTAATGTTGGTAGGTCTATCACCGTCAACATTTATGGCACTAGAAGGAGGGAAAATAGTTGTTTATGGCTGAACGTCCTCTCACACTCACTCATCAACCATTTGGTCAAGAAAATAACTCACACTCCCTCTCACCTACGTGCGACTCTACAGTTGGTTACTTCTCACCTCCCAGGACTGAACAGAAAATTCCATATCATCACCTTCGCTTTGTTCGTCCCATTACCTGCCAGTTGGTGAAAGTAGTCAGACTGATCCCAGGCATACAAAATCTTCCATACGCATCAAGGAAACTAAAAGCCACGCCCATAGGTGTTGTTGTATCATCAGTGGAAGAATTAGTTCTTGCCACACTTAAAGGTCTGGCAGAAGCTATTGAAGATGGAGAGGAACCTTTGATCTTCTGACAGGGGGAACGAGACACTATCATGATGTTAGGATTAGACTCCAATACAGGAGGTAAAGGGGAAGGCAACAGAGAAGGCGGAGGCAGAGACGAACCGACAAACTCAGAACTAGAACCATCAGATTCTGAAGAAGAGTAAGAGGACGAAGAAGAAGAAGATATGGTTGAACAAAATCTAGAATGGATGACTCAGGGACCATTGGCTCTCTTGAGTGCTTTGCACAAGATGCCAAAGCAGGTAGAGAGAATGAACATCAAGTTCAACCCTGACAGCACAGTGAAGGCAGAAGACCATTTGGACAACTTCTACCTGCAACTGCAGACCCTTCAGGTACAATACGATGGCATAGCATGTAAATTGTTTCCATGTACCTTATACAGTCATGCAGTTGCATGATATCATAGCCTTCCAGCGAACTCCATACAGAACTGGGGTGCATTCAAATGCATGTTTCTTGAAAATTATGTTGATGACAAGACCCCAACCAAGGTACTCAAAGAATTGGGAAGCCTGAAGATGGAGGGGAAAGAAAAGGTAAAAGAATTAAATCAGAGGTTTACATGCATATTGAACAAGTTTTTTGCATACATCAAACCTCATGACTCCATCATTGTTGATTACTACACGTCTGCACTGTCGACCAACATTGTGTAGTTCGTCAAGCGAGTTGAGAAACCAACACTATTGGAAAACTGCAAAGAGGCTATTGTTGTTGAGAAACACTTGCGTGTGATTGGAGTCATCAAGGATGATGAGCTAACAAAGCACTCCAAGGATGTGAGTAGGAAGTCCCAGTGGTGGCGAGCAAAGGTATAGACAAGGAAACCAATGATATTGAAACCCTCACTCGCCTCATCAAGAACTTGGCAACATAAGTGTCTGAGCTTAGACAATGGAAAATGGACATGTCTGCAAGAAACCATCCGCCCAGGCATAAACAAGGAAGCATGCCATTAGGAAGCAGCTGGTTCACTGTAAAAACTGCACAGAGCTCTTTGTTATACCTTGATCAATGCCTAAATTCTGAATTATGTTCATTTCACGAAGAACATCACCTAGAGAAATCTTTTTCAGACTGGAAGAGAGTTGCAAGCTCTGTATGCAGTAATACATTTGGCGTAGAAAACAATATGCAGGAACAATCATAAGGTATGGGTAATGACAAATATGTTGCATCTGATGAAGCATTAAATTATGGGTTGTGGTGAACATGTCTCAATTCTCGCTAGTAGCATTGAAGGCGAACACCAAGAAACAACCCCCAAAGAAAAATGACCGTTACAATCTTAGGAGTAAAGGGGCTCCCCTTACAGTTGGGGAAGCACAAGAAAAGATGAGATTGTTGTTGAGAAAGGTTGATCCATGAGCCACTGGAAAGCAGAAAACACAAAGAAAGTCCTAGAAGATGGAAGCAGACAAAAGTATGTCCATGAGAAACAAACTGTAGAACACTCCGCCAGACAACATGAACATCTGTCTTACCCCGAAAATCTTGGTGAGTCTACCACCTCTAGAATACAACATTGTAGATGACATGAAGAAAACGTACGTGAAAATCATTTTGTTCGAGCTAGCTAAGATCCAGATTCAGCGAGACATCCTGCTGCGTGCATTGGTACAAAAAGAAATAGATAATGCAATCTCTACCATCAAGGGAGAAATCACACCTCTCGAATCACTTTCCATTGTGCTAAACACACTAGATGGAAGAAGCAAACACAGGTTTCCCTCCATTCCTTCTCTCATTTGAAGTTTTAAACTATAATTTTCACAATTGTATGGTTGATTCTAGCGCGGCAGCCAACGTCATGCCGCTCTCCATTCCTAAAAATGTTAATGCACAATGGAGAAAGACATCTGCGGAAATCATCCAAATTGATAAAAAATTTGTACCATCCATTGGTGAACTATGAGATGTGGCATCCGACTATATCATGATAGTTGAGTCCACCAATGCATCAACATTGTTGTTGTGGACATAGCAGAAGCGTATGGTTTACTACTCAGCAGAGACTGGTCCAGTAAGATGAATGGATATTTCGCTAAAAACTAGTCACACATGTGGCTTCCGTATAAGGGAAAAAACAATCAAATTTGGATGGTATCCAAGAGGTATATGAGGCACAATGTCACTCCCCTGAATGGCGAGAATGAATCATTGGCCTTTGTAGAACTCATGTTTGAAACTGCCTCCTGAAAACAACGTTGGGGTGTTATCCTGCACGACCAGCTCCAACCCCACTAGACACATAGTTGGGTCTCCTTCCTTGCCCAACTGATGGTAATGAAGCATGTACAGTACATTATACCAATAGTAGTAGTTGTAGGAGTGAAAATAGTAACAGTAGTACAAGTGCATCGAACAATCCGTGTATAGAAGAGTTGTGGACCATGTACTTTGGTGGATCAAAGACACACGATGGCTCAGGCGTCGAGTGTTTCTTCATCGACCCAAACAACAGGAAGCATATGGTTTTAAGTCATTTGGAGTTCGAGTGCATGAACAATGTTGCTGAGTATGAAGCACTCATGTTGGGATTGCAGAAATCCATCAGCCTCAATGTGGTCACACTCAAAATGGTAGGTGATTCAGAGATAGTGGTACGGTAGGTACGTAACACCATTCACTATTTTTCACCGCATGTCAAAAGTTACCAATAAGAGGTATGGCCACTAATCTCTAACTTCCAAGCATTTAACATCACTTTTGTACCACATACACGTAATACAATTGCTAATGCTCTCGCAAACGCAACTTCTAGAATGTCACCGATTTGGGATAGATTTATTATTGAAATTTTATACAAACCATCTATCCCAAATAACATAAGTAAATTATGTTTATTTAATTATGATCAATAGATGCTACATTTCATGGCCAACGCTAACATCTTCAAATATGCAACGATAGATGATGACGAGCATGAGTGATCTTTGTGGGAAAAATTTGGTGACAACAAAGGCCACCTTATCACGAAGGGTGTGGCATCATTGGAGAAGCTTTACGACTTGCAAGAACGTTTTTAGGGGTTGAGGAACAGAAAAACCCACAATTCCACCATGATGCATGAACTAATCAACTTGGGAACAGAACAATATCTGAAGTTCGTCAATATCGACACATGTTGCACACAGAAAGAGTAGCAAGCCTTTGTCCACCTCTTCAAGAAATACCGAGATGTGTTCACGTGGATGTACGATGATTTGAAAACTTATGACACACAGATAATCCAACACATCATCCAAATCAAAGAAGGGGTCAAGCCATATCAGCAAAAGCTGAATAAAGTACATCCGTCACTTGAACCCCTCATGCAGAAATAGCTCACCAACTTGTTGGATGCACGGATCATATACAAAGTTCGTCATTCCACGTGGGTTTCAAACCTTGTTCCTGTATGAAAGAAGTCTGGGGAAATCCGCTTGTGTGTTGATTTCCAGATGTGAAACATGCCTTGGAAAAAGACAACTACCCCTTGCTGTCTATGGACCACATTCTGCAAACAGTATTGGGGGCACAAATGTTTTCCTTGGTCGAAAGTTTTTCAAGATACAATCAGGTTCCGACAGCAGAACCTGACATACTTAAGACTACTTTATGTACCAAGTGGGATACGTTCACATACAGACGAATGTTTTTTGGGCTTGTGAATGCAGGCACAACCTTCAAGCATGCCATGGACATCAATTTTCATAGACTCATCAGACAGAGCATAGCGGTATACCTCGATGATGTGACTATGTTCTCAAGGAGACGTGAGGAACACATATGCCATCTGAAGAAAATTTTTGAGCAATGCTGGAAATACAATATTTCCTTGAATCCCAAAAAGAGCGTATTTGTAGTGACTGAGGGGAACCTTCTTGGACACATTGTTTCCAAAATTGGGATCAAGGTTGATCCAGACCGAGTTTGGACTATCACACAGATCCCTCACCCAGCGAACAAGAAAGCCATGCAATCCTTCTTGGGAAGGACTAAATTCCTTCGAAAGTTCATCTCAGATTACGCACAGGTAGTCAAGCCCATGCATGACATGATTAAGAAAGATGCAATCTATAGCTGGGGCAAGAGGGAAAAATATGCATTCACCCATATCAAGCAGGCTATTGCAAAAGAGCATGTACTCTACAGCCTAGACTTCAAGAAGGATTTCCTACTATACACCTTGGCCTCTGACAATTTGCTCACTGCAATAATCACTCAAAAGGACAAGATGAATGATGAATGTCCCATATCCTTCATGAGCACAAGCATGCAAGGACCAGAACTCAACTACCTCACCATTAACAAGCAAGCATATGCGGTTTACAAGGCAGTGAAACACTTCAGGCCCTAATTGCTAAAGAACCAATGCATAGTCTACGTCCCTCACCCAGCAGTCCGCACACTGCTTGTACAACAAGAACTAGGTGAACGACGTGCAAACTGGATGACAGGCTTGCAAGAGTATGATCTTGAAATCAAGTCAGTTCACACGGTTAAAGGGCATGGGCTCTGTAGACTTGCAGCTAAAGTAGTGGACACACCGAAGGGTGAAGAAGAGCTCGTCGGATGGGAGAAGCAAGTTGAGATGTATGATATAGGCAAGAGACACCGATTGAAGACAGAACCTCTTGGTACACAAATGTACGCCAGTACCTTGAGCACAACATCGTACCCTCTCACTTTTCCATTAGAAAGAAGAGGGCATTGCGCCTCAAAGCTTTAGCATATCAGTTGGTGCACGAAGTGCTTTACATGAAGCATAACAACATAGTTTTGCTCAGATGCCTAGAGGCACATCAATCAGAGAAGGTATTACAAGATCTGCGTGACAGACCCTCCAGGGGTCATTTTGCGAGAAACACGACTACACACAAAGTTATGCGAGCCAGTTTCTACTGGCCCACATTATTCAAGGATGAACACACATATGCCCACAATTGCCCGCTCTGTCAACGATGCGACGACAAAACATGAACGTCAGAAATCCCACTGCACCCTATTGCAGTGACTGAACCATTCCAACACTGGGGCCTGGACATCATTAGGGAGATTTTCACACATTCGTCAAGACAACACCACTATATTATGACAACAACTGACTATTTCATGCAGTCGACAGAAGTAGTTTTGCTCAAACAAGTGAATGACCAAGAGGTCATCAGCTTCCTCCAGTAGAACATCATCTCACTCTCCAGTGTTCTAGTATCACTTGTTTTTTATAATTCAATGTACTTTTTGTATTTAAAAATTTATGATTTTTCATTACAAAATGATATTGTGCTGAAACACTCATCTAACTACTACCCATGGGGAAATGGTCTTGCAGAATCCACGAACAAAAACCTTATACACATAATAAAAGAGATTGTTTTCTCTTATCAGTGCAAGTGGAATTCTACCATGACAAATGTATTATGGGTTGACTTTGTAACACCCAAACCCTCTTTGAATACCTCACCATACTCCCTAGTTTATGATAAAGAAGCCATCCTTCCACCCAACATATACTTGCTTGCACTTCAGCTATCCAAAGAATCCCAAGGCAAGCCTTGCCAGCTATTTCAGCGTAGGATGGATACACTCCACAAGATTCAGGAAGAAAGAATGAAAGCAAAATAAAAATTTACACTCCACCATAACCGTATCAAGAGATGTTTCGATAAGAAGTCTGTAGGGAAAGCTAACTTCGGTGTTTGTGACTTGGTATTGAAATGGGATAATTCCCATGAAGACAAAGGAAAGCATACGAAGTTCCAGTCCCTATGGATTGGTCCGTACATAGTCCATGAGAAGCTTGGCCCACACACATACTATGTGCGATCACTTGATGGGAGGGTTGAAAACCTTCCTTTCAATGACCAAGATCTAAAGCACTACTTCCAGTAGGTCATGCCACGCCCCGCGCCATGTACATAGTTTGCTTGTTGCTTGTTATTTCATTTTGTTATCCTTACTTACTATTTTTGTTTCTGTTTTGTTTGGTTTTCGTAATACCTTGCTATTTTGTTTTCCGTAAATAAGTGTCTCCATCTACTGAGTTCTGGCTTTTGAATGAGTATGTGGCTAAGATATGAAGAGACTTATGATGGTGCAGCACTTGGCTAGTCTGGTGTTCATCTTCTCTGTGCTTGGTTATAACCTTTGGCCGATGAAGTCTTAATGGAAAATATGAGCCATCTGCAAGGGATGTTTTGGTCCAACCATGAACCTGTGTCCACACTGGGAAACCTCATGACTGTACTCAGCCTTCTGCTATGTGTGTTCAAGCGCATCCAACTAGCAGAAATGGAGAAGGGGAAAATATAAATGAGCAAAGCTATGTTGGAGGTCTTACATGCTTGTCTGAAGGAACAACCTCTTCTACTCTCAATAAGTCAGGATCCCTCTTCTGCCCCAAAAATAAATAAGTGTCTATGCACAGTCCTCTTAAAAAATACAAAGGTGAAAGAAGAGAAAGGCTTCCTGCGCAGAGAGGTGAAACATGCAACTCCACCAGGGTATTGACCAGGCTCGTTGGCAGTGGAGTAATGTGTGTGTTCCTACGTGACACCGCCAAGGTACTGTCCAGGTCTGCTGGAAGTAGAGAAACACCAAAGATGAAAACTTATAAGCTAAAAATATTCAACTCGCAATCTAAACTACCCTTCCCGATTTTGAAACATTATGATCAAGCTGAAATTTTGTTGCGCTTGACTGAGTTGGAAAAGGGATGAACCATGTCTATCCATGGGTTAAGTGGGACACTGAATCAGCCTGCACAATGATTCAGTAGTCCCCAAAAGACCAACGTCTTGTGTTGTCAATGAACCAAAATAGAGAAGCTGGAGTTCTACTAGTGTGTCGCCAAGTGTTGTAGTAAAGATTTGGGAATAGTAAAAGATTTGAATCCAAGACTTTTGATTCAATAAGACTTTATTTCTATGGCTATTACTAATTGAATTATCCAAGACAAACAAAATAGTTAATTATTGCTACTTTACAACAACATTTTTGGATCTAATGTGTGAATGTATTTATGGTTTTTTCTCATTGTTATTTCTCATCCATAGGAGCGGTATTATGCGTTCTTATCGTGTTAGTGACCAAAAAAAATGAGGTTTTATGGGTTCTTATCGTGTTAGTGACAAAAAAAAATGAGGTTTCCAATTTAGAGGGAGGAAGAAGAATTATGGATAATATTAATTGTGTTACTCCATTTGGGTATATATTATGAGGTATGGGGATTGTTGAATGGTTGGATATTAAGTTTCATTTTTATAATCATTTATCATTATTGTAGAGTTGCACATGTATAAAGCTAAAGGATAAAGAGAGCCTCACTCCCTTACCTACCACGAGAATGAGAAGCGTACACAATATTTGTTGTTTTATGTATTGATTAAATGTAAAGAAAATATTTGTGATATTTTTATTGCTTTTATATATATATATATATATAAACATGTTAATAAAGTTGGAATTGCAATGATGTTAAGAATTTATAATTTGTATAAATAAGATTTTTTTAATTTTTTTTGTAAAAAGGAAAAATGAATAGTCAAATGTTGCGCTTTTTTAACATAATTAATTTTATATATTGTATGGTAAGCAAGGAATGCTACACGTTGCAAGTAGAGTAAGAGCTCTCAAAATGATTTTTTGCTTCTATTTTTTAAGTTTATTTTTGGTGTTTTTAAGCTAGTGGTATGTCAACTCAAAGTAATACAATTTTAGTTGAGGAATATAATTTGGGTAGATATATTAGGGTTTTGGTTTTATGAGATTATCTATATTGTATTATAAATGGTGAATTTAATAAAATGAGAGTTAGAAGCATTAATCTAAACATGTGTTTTTTCCAATAAAGAGGTTTTACTCTAAATCTATGAGCAATGCATGTGAATGTTATTGCTTATTTTTCCATTCTATAAAGAATGTTTATATTTATTACTTTTTTTTGAAAGTTTGAAACTTTCATTTCGCATTATAGTACATTTATTGGCTTCAGTGGGACACCTTTGTAGTTAAGATTTTGGATTGAGTCTATGATAAACCTCGTTTTGATGGGATCTCTACAATGGGGATTCTTATACTAGAAAAGAAGGAAGAAAAATTCTAAAACCAATATCAAGAAATCTAATGGGAAAGGATTTGAGATATGGAAGCAAAAGACAAAGAATCTTTTGGTAAAAAAAATATTTGTGGGTCCTTGATCATATTATTTCACCTATAAATATGTTGGTGGAAGATTGGAACAAGTTGGATACAAAGGAAAATAGTACAATTAGTTGCATTTTTCAAATTGACTGTTACTGAATTTCTTAGAGGAAGCTATAACCATGGTGTTGTGGGATAAGTTAGGAAGTGGTGGTACATCTTTTCCTATCATTGGGGATGGTTTTTTTACACACTTAAACTTGATGGGGATAGGTTCCCAAAAAGATATATCAAGGGCAAGGAGCTTATCAAGGATGATCATAGAACAATGGCCATAGTAGTGTTGCTCACAAGGGTGAGTGCAAGGGAGTTGTTAATTACCTAGCTAGAAAAACAAAAGCAATAATGATACGTCAAAATTCTAGAGGATGTCCGTTAAGCCTATAGGAACACATATGTGACTAACGGTTCTATATGATTCCAACTTGTCTCAAACTTTTTGTCAAGTAGATGGGCAATGAAATAATGCTAATAGTAGAAATGAGAGTATAGTTAAAAAGGATATGCAAAAAACTGTAATATATGTGCACATGGTGCAACAATGTGTGAATGTCTCACTAAATCATCATATGTAATTTTGATATAGAGGTTTTTCATACATTGGTTTTGAAGAGTAAAAGCACATGCCTTATGAGTCTAATGACCTTGCACTCAAATTTAATTGGACCTTCTAAAAGATCTAAATAGATGGGGTATAAATACACTAAAAATGATAAGTTAAGATATGAAAAAGACAATTACATTGAAGGGTATTGAGAGCATCTCTTTATGGAACTACTAATGTTTCCTATAGCCAAAACTAGTTATCTTTGGTGTGAATGTAAGGCACAAATTCCATCTAGGTATGTAACACTCCCTCCTGCCCCCTTGTACTATCTTAGATCATGGAATGTGTTACTTGATATTTCACTCGACCTTAAAGGTCTGCTATGAAGATGGGGCAAGAAAATAAACATTAATGTAATTAAAACTTGAACTAGTACATCCATCATGTGTAGTTCGTCGAGAGATTTCTAGAAATATCGATTTTTATCTTAATCCAATTCATGGATTGAAATTTATGCCCTGATGAAATTTTACTAATCAAAGAGAGCTGCATGAGCATGAAGTTACCACGTTGTACCCATGTTGGGTCCACATGGCACCGCCACATCCAAAAATTTAGTCCACCTCATCATCAATGGCTACATGACCTCCTCAAAACCAATACAACATCACCTTGAGTGCACAACCCACCAAGTATGCCCCTCTTCATGTTCGTCGCCATTTCTTGTTTTATTCGGTCCTCAGTGAATTCGACATTGCAATGCAACTTGGCTTTGTTTTCCTTTAGACCCCTAGATCCACAAATCCACCCTTGCGCTCAACTAAACTGGCATGGAACCCACTAGTTTAACTAGCCCACTCTTATCATGTGATGTGTCCAACATGAAAGGGGTGAAGCCCATCTAGCCCATCGGGCATATGGGCCTCCACTAAGGTGTACACCCCTTTCCACCACCATACCCTGGATGCTTGTATTTGGCTCATCACACAACATTCCTTCTAGTGCACGTTTGGCCTGACATCTACCTCTATTCCATCAGGCTTCCTTGACTTTGACTTCCTCAGTTGTGGCATTTTGACATTGTAGACTCCTAGGGCATGACTACGTGACACCACCATGTGGTGTCTATGAGTCCCTCATGGCACTGTCATGTCATCTGAAGAGTGGGGCCATCCCAAGCTTTTCCCAAGGTATAAAATCAAGCCCTCTATCATTTAGTCATGTGTATGGTGATAGTGGTGCTTACCACCTCTAGAGCCTGGATGACCATGTTACTCCCAATCACAATCAGCTAACAAGGTTGTGATTTGGCGAAATTATGAAGACTTGTGGGATCATCCTAAATGCCAAATTTTCTACAAGATATGATTAAGGCTTAAACATTGGCCTCCATGGGTGAAACAGGCTTGAAGCTCCAATCTCATGGGTTAAAATGAATTTTCTTGCTATGGTGATTTATGAATGAATCATTCATAGTTTTCATTCAAACAAATAGTAACTTGATAAATGCTTCAGATACTTATCGTTTTCATCTAATTTCACAAGTTATAAGTATGTCATTATAGTCATACAAACACTCATCTACTAGCACACAACTAACTAATAAATCGTAAAAAGAGGAGCAAATCCATGATGATTTGGTCATTGAAGCATAACATTCAAGATAGACAACAATAGGTGTAATAACAACATTCAACACCCATACATGAATAAGCATGATCATAGTAGCATTCATCATCCTAACAAGGCTATCACAACTTTAGGGATAAATATACACAATTTTATACATATCAGAATTGAAATGGTTAGCAACGGGAGGAGGGAATTCAACTCTCCACCAACCCATAGGCCAACTACACTACAACCTCTCTTGTAGCTAACCACCCTCTATCCAGACCTAGCGTATAAGGGGGTATAGGCTCAAAGAATTTCACACCAAGGCTTTACCAAACCTTTATGAGGAGGAGTCCACTATTCAGGTGTTTTATCAACTTCCCCCTAGGTAGTAAGCACCACAATAACCCTCTTACCTTTTAAACCAAAGCACAAGATGTCACCCACGGCTTAGCTAGGGTATTGCTTTGTTCCAGGAGACTAAAACTTCTATATAGGTGGTTTATCACTTGGATTTTCAAGCCAAGCATTGCAAGAGTCTATAGCCCATTGTTTAGGTGATTTATTAGCTTACTTACCAATCGCTAAGTGGTTTATTAGCTTTCTAAGAAAGCACTTAGTTGTATATCATCTCTTTTCAGCAAGCACCATAGTGGCTCAACTTACCTACCTATTGGTTTATCAACCTGCCAACAAGCACCCAAGTGGTTTATCAACCCATTTAAAAAGCACTAAGTGGTTTCAGAACTTATCCAACAAGCACTTAGTGGTTTACTTGCATCCACCCACATTATTCTTGACTACCTCTCACCAATCGCTTCTCCACTTCTCTACTTGTTTAATAAATGAACACATCCCACACCAATCCATGTGTTCTCTTGCACGCTGACCTTCTTCTCATCATCTTGAGGTAATCACCCTCCTCAGCCCCACCTCAAGGAGGATGGTCATTGTCCTTCAAGCTTACTACCCATTCTAAAACTTTAATTCTTGTTAGTGTAGGTGACACCATGGTCGGGCTGATAGGTGACATAATAAATAATATAGGTGTGCCCTGATCACAACACTCTACTATGAATTCAACAAACTAGACAACCTTCCCTTCAGAATTCTAGATTTGTGCCCTTCTCCTTCAGCTAAACATCAATTCAAGTTTTACTCAAATTTACATAGGTTTATATAGTGGCATGTACATACATGGAGTGCAACAAAAAGGGTTGTTACAAGGCAGAAATCCTAAATTTTGTCCTCTATACATTTCTCAAGTGTGAACAAAGGACTCTTATAGTCTACCTATTAAGGGTTATAGCCAAACGCGAATCACATGGCTCAAGGAAACTAGTAGAAATAACCTGACCTTAGTGTATTACCCCAAAAGGAATCTCCTTTTCTTATGTTTTACACACTTGAATTAAAGGATTTTAAACTCCTTATGAAAACATTTATGTTTTAGATGAAAAATGACTATGGGGAGTTAGTTTTTATATCAAGCCTCAAAATCCTTAGCATAGACTATTAATTATTTTATGACCTGAAATGGAAGAATTAAGTTTGTTAGATGTTTATGTTGGTTAGATTTAGGGGGATACATTGGCATCATGAACCATCAAATCGATTTAATGGTGTGAAAAATGAGCTATTTTATACTTTTCACCATTTCTAATTCACCAACATTATTTTATGAGCACGTGATGAAGAGGATGTTGGTAATAAATAAGACTATGTAGGTATTTTGCAAGTATACTTTGTGCGGTGAAATAATCATTTTTGAAGTGAAACAGTTATAAAAAAATTGGAAAAAATTAAGAGATTTGGTGAAGGAAAAATAGGTGATTTTTATGGTTCATAGTATTGGGAATAATGATTCCTCCCTTTGGCCACTATGCCCTTTAATTACTATGTGAAACATAATTATGACGCAAAACTAGATGACATAACACCTTATAATTTCTAGGAAATAATTATTATCTAAACTACAAGGGACAATTGCTTGATTCCCAAAAATTATATTTATACCAACTTGGATGAGATATTATCTTGGTAGTTAAAAACTAGATTTAAACCAACTTGGATGAGATTTTATATTCGTAGTTAAGCAAGATTCATGTGGTAATAGTTATTTAAATATAACAAAAATTGGCATGGTTGACACATAGTTGGGCCACAAAGAATGCACCATCAAACTCACACGAAAGAAAGAAAAATAATCGTGCAATTTGGTAGGATTATTGAAAATGAAAATGAAAATCTAGCTATTGATGGTGGTAGTTGAATGAATTTACAAGTTAGTTAATGATATTGTAGGTTAGTACAGGTTATAAATCAATTAAAAACAACATGAGAAGTAAGAAAAAACCATTGACACCCAAAGTGGAGTCACTAATATATGTTCGAGATTTTGTTGCATTTGTGAGCAAAAAAATCCCATGATTTAGATAGGCCATACAATAACAACAAACAACGTTACTTGTGGGACAAACACAAGAGTATTATAGCAACAAAGTAACATGCATGTAGCTAGACTATAAATTTAACCACATGGATGCCATTCAAATAGAAGAATTGGATGAAAACAAAAATACTAATATATTAGTCCATTGAAAAACATAAAATATGTAGTATCACATGATAAGGATGGTTGTTGTTAGTTTTCTTCAACACTCTCCTTGTGATGGATACTTCTCCTTCTTGAAATCTTTGTCTAACTATGGTGAATAAATAAACATTAATTCCTTGAAAAGGAACATAAGCAAGCATGAGGGAATGAATGGTAAAGATTAGAGAATGAGATAACATATTTCCAAGATCATTCTTTTAGCATGACTTTACAATTATTTTTATTCTTAAATGTTTTAATGCATCCTAAGTAGTTGAGAGAATTTATTAATAACCTCCCCACTAAAAATAAAATCTTATAACTATATTTACAATTGATTCTTTCAAAATGCAAAAACAATATGATATTTTTTTTTAAATGTTACCCATGACTTTTTTTAATAGGCAACTCTAATAAGAACTAGTTATAATGTGAATTCTCTTCACTCAACTGAGATCTCCCATACTTGATAAAGACCCTTTTAAGACCACAGTACTCACCATTGATAAAATAAAAACTAGACCAATTGTACTCACCATTGATAAAATAAAAACTAGACCTGTAACAACCCAAAATACGGATATCTAATTAAACTTATTAACATTAAATTTAAACGCTTACCTGAGCCTACTTGTGAAGAAATAGGCTTACCGCAACAGGGTTTGGGGACGACTCTCCTCCCAACCGTAGGCTCAATTGTGCAGGATTCTGCTACAACTGGCCACCCTCGAGCCCTCAATCAACGACTACTGCCAGTATTCCTAAGTCTCACTACTCTCCCAAGAGAATGAAACAGAACCTCCCCAGACTTTACATATTCCATCACAACATATATATCTGATGGAGTTTCTATAACCTCATAGAGACGTATGATATGATATGAGGGTGCATAATAATCTTAATATTTTGATTTCCCACCTCACTTATTGATTTGTAACATCAATTTAAGAATCAAGGCCACATCCTGGACAGGCAAGAATCCCTTCCTGGAACGTGTCGGCGTATACATTACTTAAATATGAAAAATTATGAAGTGCTCTAAGTATATTTCAATATAAAAATACAATTTTAAGCATAAAAATTTTAAAAAATTTACTCACCTTTCTTCACGCTAACTTTTAAGGTTACGTGACTTTTAGAAAACATCTTCCCTTCAATTTATTTATATATTAAACTTTTCACAATGCCCAAAACCTGTTATGACTTAGGATAGCTCTAGAGAGAAAGTGAAAGTGAAAGTGAAAGTGAATCCTACTCTTTCTACATCAGGGTATCAAGGAGGAAAGAACATTGGATATCAGTTTACATCAATAATTCGAAACTCTCAGATGTGAGGAGAATGTAGCCCAAAACATTTGAAAGAGACATTGCAGGTCCACCTTTGATCAGCATGTTTAAGAAGATGATGGAAGAAATTCAAAAAAAGAGAGGCTCGTGCTAACAAAACATGAGGGCATTTGGACTTTGCAACCAGACTTAATATTCGAAAGGGCCTGATCTCTAAATGTTTTCCCAACTGAATTTCATCAAACTCAGAGGAGGAAGCCCTTTTCATCAAGCTAAGGCGTTCAAAATAAGAGTGCCTTTGAACTTTGAGTAAAGAAATAAAGATCTGAGGAAGTATGGCTTTCAAAGAGGACCTGTACAGAAGTATGGTCTTGTTGATGGCTCAACAAATCCTGCTCAATGGAGATCCAATCAAAATTACAGAATTACATTTCACTATGTTAGAAACCACCATTATAACCACCCCATTATAAACACTTTTTTATGTAAGTATGGATTGGCAAACCACATACTTTCATTCATTTAGTTGCCATGGAATTCAACGAAGACAACATTCACATAATGGTGGTCTCCCCTGAGGCACTGCCTTTTCATCACCCTAAAATAGAAGATAGGTTTACATATACATAAAAATTACTTTAAAGTTTAAACAGCACACTCACTACCTAGAAAACAGATACACAAGCATATTTTGATTCAGAAAACAGGATGAAATGCATTATATTTTATGCTATAGGATAAGCATTGTGATATTTCTAGTATGAAGTTTCAACATGACACTTAAAATGGCAAGGTGATTTTTGATAACTTGGAGGTAAAACAGTGAAATTTACAGTTCCAGTTATGCAGGATCCTATGATACCAAGAGACCCAGTAGCCATCAGTAGAACTATGAGGAATATTTTAGACTGTTCTTCAAAACAGTCGAACATGAGTTGAAATAATCAATACAAATGTTTTAACATAGTTTTTGAGGATTAATGAGGAGCTAGGAATAAATTAATAGTTCCTTCCCAAACAAAATGGCATAATACATGATGAAATCTGAAACAGATGACTGGAATAGAATAATGAACTATAACCAAAATACTCACAATTAGTCCAAAAAATCCATATGTCTGTATTATTTGAGTGTTTCTGATCTAAGAGACCCAATTTTTTGTCAGGTAGTTTATCTTTAGCTAGATTCATAAAAAGCCAACTATCCATTTTTGTCTTCAGTGCCCATTCATATGACAAATTTGCATTATAAATCTAACAGATATTGCAAAGGAATTGAGACAATTTAGTCTGGAAAACATTCGTGGTATGTGTTATATATATTTCATCGATTGCTTCTTTTATCTTTAACAGCTCTTACTGGTCGAAGCCACAATTTCCAATGACTATTTAGATTCCCTAGTTGAAAATAAGGCCATAATTTTCAGTCCATATGAGGACTCTTTGGCAGCTGAATATATGTCAGACAGTCGGTAAAAACCATTTTCCAGGCGTTGGACAAGACATTCTTTCTTAGTGAACAAAGCATAATTTTCAATGTGCACAAAGTAAAAACACAGTATGAATAAGAATCATAAACCCAGTAAGCAACCACAATGGTGTGTGTTTACACCCAGAACTACTAGGTTGCTTTCTAATAGCAAGCAATATTTACTGTAATGTGAAACAAAGATCGTATTTAATTTCTAACTTTGAACATGGTTAAATATGCAAACCAAGATAGTATTATAACGCGGTATATACAGTCCCATTTACTTTCAATTGAACAGGGTAAGTAAATTTAAGGTTTAGATAACCTACAGGGGCTTCTGATGGCCGTAGTGCACACATGTTTCTCCTACTCTCTTGTTCCTTAGAACCCACAACCACTAGGTAACATTGAGGCCTATGTTGGATTTGAACATCTTACTATCAAGGCCACAGATAGGAAATTTCACTAGGTATCCATGAGCCGAGACATATCTAGTCTAGGTTGGCTAGTTTAACTGAGCTTTCATCTTTGGACGTGACAAGTAATGGATTTACCCAAGCACCCTGTTTGTAGATGGTACAGCCCTTCAATGGAGATGGGTTTTACTATGACTCAATAGGATGTAACTAGAAGACCTTTCCTACCGAGTCCAATTTATTCAAGTAGAGGACATCAAAACATATAACCAGAAGCTCAGAAAAACAATTCAAATTAGTAATTTGTCATTAGTAAACTAAGCAGACTTAAAAATACTAGTTATCAAACTATCAATTCCAAGTGTGCCATCTAAAGCCGATACCGCATAAATTAAATGCTGGAATGTTCTTCTATCAGCTAAAGATCAAATACATTGTATTCTGCAATGTAGATTGTGTTATGCGATAATGTTGACAGCCATATACTCTGCTCTGTTTATAAGAACAACACCACATGAAATTCTGAGATTATCAATTCATTCAATGGAACTCCATATTAGAGACGAAGAATATACGAACCTTGCTGCAACATCAATCATACTCGACGAGAAAGAGAAGGAATCATTCCTTCATCCTGTGCAACAGACAGTTTCGATAAAATAGAACCACACACATTTCATTAGGAACTTTCAATTGGAGATAAGAAATGGGCTTATTTAACTATTTTGTCTTGTTGGTGGATTGGTTGGCCTCCTCTAATAAAAGACACGAAATGGGTGGTGGCCGTGGGTACCAACCCTACGGATTCGGTTCCTTGGCTCAGAAATTTTCTCAGCGGCAGTCAAAAGTTCAAATCACACTAAACAAAAAAATTGCATGCATTTCATAAAATACAACAACAGACAAAGCATGCCTGCATTAATCTTTTTGCGTAAGATATATCCATCAGTGTTTTGCACCAACATAAACATGAACTCCTCTATTAGTGAAAAACACAGCAATAAAAATCAAGAAGATAGCAGTTCAATTTGACAGAACATATCAAAATTCTATAAAACATTCAGTTAGAATCAGATTACTCAGCTAAGCTATGAGAAGACCATAAACCATTAAAAACAAGTAAATTCCAACAAGTAAATTTCTGGATGCCCATAGGCCCTAAGGGTTAACCTGCTCTGATACCATATGTAACAACCCAAAATGCAGATATCTAATTAAACTTATTAACATTAAATTTAAACGCTTACCTGAGCCTACTTGTGAAGAAATAGACTTACCGCAACAGGGTTTGGGGACGACTCTTTAACCTAAATATCTTTCAATTACAGATTTCAGAATATTTTAAATATATAATAGGTATAAGCCAATTTAAATCATTGACATTGGTTACATATTTATTTGAAATTTGAAATATTAAAAAGGCTACATGCTTAGATCACATGTCTCCGGAGTGGTATACAAAGTAAATTCAAATGAAATCTCTAATATTTAATAAAAGCCTTTGAGATGTAGAAATATTCAGAATTAATGAAATAAGCCTGTGAATTCACCTTGTAACCCACTTAAAGCAACATAAACCAAGCTCATTGGCCAATAATGTATTGCACATTTGAAGGTATGGAAAGTTAAATGATGGAAATAAATGGTGAGGAAAGAAGCACAGTTGTTAGGGTCAGACATAATCATTAATATGCTTTTAGACCCTCAATCAAAGTTGGTTATTTTAGACACTCAATTTTTTCAACTCAACGTGTTATTATTAAATAATGAGAAAAAATGAACGTGTTATTGTTAAATAATTAGTACGTACAACTAATCCAAGGATGACGAGATTATCATACAAATGAAAGTAAATATCGATTTCAGGAACATATTCCTATCGTAATGTTTTATAAAGCATCCATTTCTAATTATTTCAAGATTACTTTATCGATTTTATTCTTCATGGTAACTTTATAATTATAACACCGATATTATGGATAACTTGTCTTTTCAAACTTTTTCATAAAATGGATTTCCTTTATCGACTTTGGTTTTGATGGTATCCTTCTCCTCATAATTCTGATATGGTGGATATTTTCTGAAGCACTGAATGTGAACTTTTGATCAAATGAAAATATTCTCAAGTACTGAATGTGAACCTTTTGATCAAATGAAAATGCAACTTTGTAATTTAATTGGCTATTGTTATTTGCTTATAAAAGTATATTGTGTTTTAAAATTATAATGGCGAACTTTTTGATAAAATGAAAATATTTGTATTATCTATATTTCTTACTTTAGGTCTAGACCCTCACCCAATTTTATCCTAACTACAAATCTCTAGACCTAAATACTTCTTTCCTAAGCACTATGATATAACATGATTGACTTATGTCTTTTTCCATTTCCAACAAACTTTGATTACAATCCTATCATTCCTAAACTTTTCGCCATCATACAACTCTCAAAATAGTGATCACATTATATATGATTTTCAAGTGTAACACAGGTTAACTATCAAGCTCGATTACATCAGCAAATTATTTGAAATCATTTCAAAAAGTCGTCAACTTTCTTCATGACTGATCACAGATCATGGGCTCATTCTTCATGCATGGAATGGGTAAATTGGTCGTATTCTGAATCAGAGGTCATAGAGAAATTCAGAGCTCGCAGAGAAATCTAGAGGTCGCAAAGAAATTCATGCATTGTGTTGCCTTTTTCTACATAGAGAGGGTTAAGGTATTGAATTGTTACACAGGCCACCTACCAGCGGTCAGTTTCGCCTTCGGGGATTGAAGAGGTAGGAAGTCCATTGGCCTGTCCTAAATTTCTCTCTGTTTCATATCCTTACAGTCAAACCTTGTCTTTTACCTGCTTAAAATTTACGCTACACACACTTTGATTTTCTTAGAAAATACACATTCACTTCTAGATTTGTTGTCACACACCATGGATATGAAATTGTGCCAATAGATATTTCCTGAAGGGTCCATGTCAGTTGTTTTATAGTCCTCAAATTTTCTTGCTTGCATTCGACCCGATAAAAATTCTTTGTCAATTAATCTCATTGTTACAACTTTTGAAGCAAAATCGTGGTGTCACCCTTGATCAAATTTATTTCTTTGGGTCTATACACGTAGCCCTATCTTAAAATCAAATTCATTCTACTAAATATTGAGATAGGATGGCCCCTGCTACCAGCAAAAAGGGTGGATACCTTGTGCGTACTGAACCCAGTACCTTGAGCCTACTGAGCTCGTCCCCTGCCATTAGAGTGGCCTTTGAAAATGCAGGTTGCATTCTTTTTTGTCCAAAGGTCTAGAAAATAAGACACAACGCAAGACTTGCTAGTTTGTTTGCTCTTAATTTCCAAGATGGAAAAGTAAAACTAGGGGACTTGGAGATTGTATTGACTGAGAAATTTACTATTAATGCAACCAACCTCCCTACAACGAAGGAGAAATGGTTTAAAGGGTAAGAATTAAACATTTTAGCTTACAAATAGTTTGTGAAGCTAGAGTTTCTGGCCAAGTTTGCCTCCACTTTCCCAAGTATTTATCTTCAAGAACAGTATTTGACCTTTTGAAAGTTATTCAAACATACTTTACGTGTGAGGGAAGGTTTAGTAGAATATATCAATACCATATGATATTATTATGGAATTTCACAGAGAACAAGCCAATGAATCTCCCTTATTTTTTAGCCAAGAGTTTAGAGAGAATGGCTACCAAAGTACAAATTCAAAAGAACAACCATGCTTCAAGTCTTTTTCATTTTTCTTTAATAAAATTTTTAGTTAAGCATGCAGTTGATAGGAATAAATTTGTTTGGTCTGATTTCCTTGCTAGTGTTGATTTGTTGCCACAAACTGGGTCACCATCAGTGAAGACAGATAAGGAAGAGCCCAAATAGGAAAACCCAAGAAATGAAAACATACATTCAGTCATGGAGATTAAACTAATAAAGAAGGAAGGTGAAAAGCCATGCAAGGGACCTGTAAGCAGACTGAGCAAGAAAGATAAAATGCAAAGCATGAAGGGTGACAAGGTAGTCAAAGAAACGAAAGTGTAGGTGAAATCCACTCAACATGCCAAAGTTAAAATCAAAATTGAAGACACAGTGGAGGGTGAATTTGTGATGAGACCCAGGAAAAGGTCTAGAGTCAAAAAGATCCATGAAGAAGCAGCCCCTCAAGCAGTAGTGGATATTTCTAAAGACATGCAAGTAAATGTGCAAGATCATGACAAAGTGGATGAAGTACAGAGACCTGAAGCAATACAGCTAGACCAGGAAGAGGACATAGCACAACCTGAAACATATTCTATGCATTATGAAGAAGAGGACCCAAAAATGGTGAAGATGAAATAAGAACTCTCTAAATACAAAATGAGAATAACGTTCTTGAAGAAAAAGAATATAGTTCTCAAGGGAGCAATCAAACCAACAAAGGAAAAGTCAAAGTAACCTATAGCATTAGTTGTTAAGGGAAAGGGGAAGCATGTTTCTTTTGCAGAGTAGGCCAAGAATGTTGCAGTAGAGCCTAGAGGGTCATCAATTAGGGTTTCCAAGTCCAAATTTGGATATGTGCAGTAGATGAAACAGATAGCTTAGGCTCCTAGAAAACCCCCCTTCAGTCAGTGGAAAGAATATCAAAGGTGTTTAGAGGAGCTAAAGGAAAGTAAGGACCAGGTGAACCACTTCAGATAGCAGAATCAAGATTATAAAAATTCAATACAACACATTCTTGAGAATTGTGATCATGAAGTTAGGGAAGCATCTAAAGCCATCGACAAGAGCAAACAATTTGTCAAATGGTCCCAACTGGGTAGGAGGCAATGAAAAAGTTTATATGTTAGAAACTTGGTATTGAACGCCCAGTTGAGAAGTATGAAGAAAAACTTGGATGCGACACGAAGATTGTTAAAGAGATATGAAGGAGCAGTTGTCATACCTCCTCTTGAAAGGCTTCCTAAAGTGGATTCCAAACTCATGACTAAAATCAAGCCCACAATGTTAGCACCTATTGAACAACATGGCTTCACTTCTCAGACTTCCAGCACCAAGGCTTCCAGCAGCAAGGTCTCAGGAAAGAAAAAGAGGAGGTGATCAAGGAGGTCATCAAGCCTCATTTCATGGTTCTAAGTTTTACGTTTAATTTTTTAATGTTTTAATATCATGAATTTCATGTTTTGATTGGCATATAGTATCATGATGTCAATTTAGGAGGACTGGAAGGCACTCAATGAACAATTGAAGAAAATTTGTTGCATAGGCGCTACGAAACCACTACATAGGTTGTCTCCAGCCCATCACACACATGCTGAAGGTGAGCCACTTGTCAAGTTTTCAGGAGGCTAACATGGGGTATGTGTGGTGTCCATTTCATATCCTTAGCAACTCGCCACATACCATTTTTAGAAGGATGAAGTTTCGGGTGTTGTGTAGCTGCTATGCAGGCTTTTTGAACAATCAGAAAAGCAGTTTTTGTGTTTTTGCTACTTTCAGTCATGATGATCAGTTCAAGGACATGTTGATTTACTTTGTATAAAATTTTGTTTTTTGAGGACAAAAGATACTTTATATTTTATGTCTTAAGGAAAGGCATACAAAAAAACAACAATTTTCTGTTTTTGTTTCAGTTTTTGGACCAATATTTTTCTGGATCGAGTATGCATTGAATTTAGACATTCAGATGTTATCCTATGTAAAAACTATATATTTGGTTAATGAATACATAGAAGGTTGTTGATGGTTCAACATTGTGTTGGTGTTAGTTTTATGAAATTTATGCTTGTGTGATCAATTCATGGCACAGTGCTTATGTATTGAGGGTTATTGATTCCACTGTATAAGGATTCTTACGATATGATGTATGGGATTTGTTCTATTGACTGTTCAGTTCTTATACTCTCTCTCTGTGTTTTATGAGTATTTTGATCTCAGTTGATCTAGAATTCAATTTAGTTGTTCTCTTTCAACTATCTTCACGTTTTAGTTACAAATGAAATGTTATATACTCATGCATGTTATCTTTTCTATTTAGTCTCTCTTTCTCCTATAGAAACAACCTTGTCTTAATGCAGAGGAAATTTTTTCTTTTTTTTCATTTATCTCATTTATACTACAACTTGTCATTGTATCCCAAGTCATGCCTACAAGCCGTTGTAATAGTTGTCGGTTTACTTGCATAAGTAAATGAGTAAAAGGATACATTGATCATGTGTTATTACCTAGTGGGTCATTTACACTTAAGGCAAATACCTTCATAATTCATTTTTCAGAAATGGTCTCTGTTATAAATTTATGCTTTAAAGTCTTTATATTTTTTTAGTAAGGGAGCCCCCTTCGGTTGAAGAATACCAGTCATTCAGACAAAAGAGGTGTGTGGTTACGTCTAAGTTTCTCCTTTCAACCTAGAGAAAACTACAAAATGCTAAAATATTGGTATCGTTTCCAGGGATTCGAAAGTCTAATTGTCCTGGGAAGTTCTGTGTTCAGAATTACATCATAGACTGAAGTTTTAATATTGTTTTGGTTGTTAGATATTTTCACTACATGCACCTTTATCTGAGAAGATATTACTTCTAGGAGTTTCACCAGACAGAACCTGAACCAAATCCCCTTGTAGTTGTTTCCAATCCTGAAAAACTTCTTAGGAAGGAGAGAGTCGTGGTGGAAAGTCAAGCTAGTTATTGTCCTCTCAGGATATTTGTTTCCTCGGCAAAAATTTCCTCTAAAATGCCATTGTTCAAAACAAGACCTTGCTCTAGTATCTCTGAAATTCTAGCAGATTCAGACAATTTAAGTTCTTGTATATCATTCCCAAAGATTGATTCTAGTCAGAATATCATCCGGCAGTTTAGTAAACTCAAAGGCCTAGTTTACAAAGTTCAGAAAGCTGCTGAAAACATAGCCTTATCTTAGAAAACTATCTCTGTTGTGACCTCATACCAAAACCCTTCGTCATCGTTTTCAACTTTCATTCATCAATTCCCTCCATCATCTATTGTTGTTGTTACATCGTCTGTCAATCATCCAACTACTCAAGTAATGTCTATGGAATAAAGATATGCTCCTCACCTTTTTCTTGCTCAACTTCATGATTTAGCTCTCAATTAAGGGAAAACGCTTCCACAATATGATGGTATAGGAGAAATTACTGCTAAACAACATGTTGACAAGGTTAGTGATTTCATAGATTTGGAGGAAGTAGACCATGATGATGTTAGAATTAGACTATTTTCTCAAAGTTTTTCCAGTGATGTCAAGAAATGGTTCAAGAGTTCTCACCCAGGAGAATTTTCAAATTATCAAGAGTTAGAAGAAGCATTTCTTGCAAGGTGGGGTGAGAAGAAGAACCACTTGGAGATCATGGCAGAGTACAATAATTTGAAAAGACAACCCAGAGAAACTATTCAAGACTTTTCTAAAAGGTTCAACAAATTGTACAATTCAATTCCTACACAGATTAAGCCTCCTCCTGGGCTGGCCTTACTGCATTATCTAGATGCTTTTAACCTTGAAATGGCTTATCATCTCAGGGAAAGAAATTTCGTAACTCTGGAGGACATGCAAAATAATGCAGTCAATGTGGAGACTAATCTATTAGCAAAGAAGTCTATGATAAAGTTTGAGAAAAGAGTTATCATAAAGGAGGATCATGCGACTTCTGCATATGCCAAAATTGAGACATTGGCTAAGACTATGGAGAAGATGATGTAGAAAATCTCTCTGGATGAACAAACAATAGTTCGAGAGACCAAGATTGGTCCACAAATAAAAAATATAGGTTTTCGAAGGCATCCATAGTTGCCTAACAAACCTCGGGAGGAAAAGGGTTCAGAGAAGTCACAACAATGAATAAGACTACCCTTCCATCAAAATTTTGCTTAGATCAAGATGTGGAAGATGAACAATCTCCTAAATATCAAATTTTTCTTTTTGGTGATGGGAAACATGAGATTTATTTGACTAAAGAGGATCAAGAACATGAGTAGCTTGAAAATTTTGAAGTGGAAGATGAAAAACTATTATTGTCCCAATCCCAAAATGATGCATTGATGATTGAATAAGAGGAATACAGAAAGGTTTTTCATAATGCTATAATGCAAGTGCAATGAGAGTATAATTTGAGGAATAGAACTATGGGAGGTAATTCAGCAAAGAAATATGCACCAATCAGCAATGCAACAAGGAAAGAAGTGCCTCCTAATGGTGTAAAAAGGAACATCCCCAGTACAAGTACTTAGAAGAAAGATGTTCCTAGCACAAGTGCAAAAATGAAGGAGCCTCCCATCACTATCTTGCAATGAAAGGACAACATATCCAAAGACAAAGAGACTGTAGAAAAGAACAATGTTATTCACAAGGATACTAAAAAGGTATCAAGTCTATTTAATCTTGAAGCTAAAATTGCTAAGTTGAAGATTTTTATTCCTCTTGGTGAATTAGTAAGAAATGATCAATATAGATTTTAGATCTTAAAGGCGCTTAAAGTAGATAAAACCTCTGATATATTTAACATAGTAGATGACCATCCAACTATCATCTTTGGGCCAAAAATTGAGGATAAAACATAGGATGGTGATGTTATTTACTTTTATGTTAGTTTAAATGTACATGAACAAATCTTACACAATTCTATGGTGGACTCTAGGGCATCACATAAATTCATGCTAATGGTGATTATGGAAAAGTTTGGTTTAGACATTACAAGGCCATACAAGGACCTCTACTCATTTGATTCTAGCAAGGTAAAATGTGTAGGCTTAATTAAAGATCTAGCAATATCCTTAACTCAAATTCCTTCGAAATGCATGGTGATGGATATCATGGTGGCAGTCATACCTCCCAGGTATGGTATGTTGTTTTCTAGATCTTGGATGGGAAATCTAAATAAAGCATTACAAACAAACATGTCCTACATCACAATTCCAACTTTTGGAGGTCAGATGAGAAGGTTATACAGGGAACCTCTCGTGAATTACATGATTAATAGTAAGCACAAGCTTGTAAACCATCCAGTGTATGCGACCCATTCTGATATAGCTTCATTTGTTCTATTTATTTTGATTTGTCCTGATGATCAAGGGCTTGTCTAAGATATTGAAGAAGAAAGGGACAACAATCGGAAAACAGAAATTCTACATGAGGATTCAGGGCAGGGAAATGAAAGAAAATTAGATATCAAAGAGAAGATAGACTGAAAAAAGGAGTTAGATGTTTAGAGTGATGATAAAGAGACATCTAAAAAACAAATTTATGAAGCAAATAGTCATAAAAACAAGGGGTAAGACAACAAAGAAAAGGAGATAGAAATTAGCCAATCTGCCCTAAAAAAACCTACAAATTTCAAAATTGAAATGGATGGGAAAGGAAGGAAAAAACATGAAGTTTGGACCATGCATTTTGATGGAGTAGCAACCAGAGAAGGAGATGGAGTGGGAGTGTGGAGTTTGATTGTACAAACAATGTGGCAGAATACAAAGCTTTGATTTTGGGCTTGAGAAATTAAAAAAAATCAAGAGCTAAAAGAATTGTTGTTTTTGGTGATTTTGAGTTGGTGGTTAGGAAAATCAAAGGTGAATATCAAACCAAACATTCCCACATGCGAGCTTATCAAAATGTTGTACTTGATTATTTGCATAATTTTGTTGAATATAGTTTTTCAGTGGTTCCGAGGAAAGACAATGTTGTTGCATATGCATTGACTACTTCAGCGTATGATTTGACATGCCTAGTAATTTTAAAGGAACATACAGGGTAGAGGTGAGACATAAACCTGCTATCCCAGATAACATGGGTCATTGGCAAGTTATTGAAATTGACAAGCAAGTGGAAAATTTCGTGCTCATGAAAGAGGAGTTTTCCAGAATGAGATGCGAAAGGGACAACGAATGGGAAGATGTAGATACGAAGAGTTTCATAAATCAAATGAAGGAGGAATTAGATAAGCAAGGCTATGAATTGAAAATATTGCAGCTAAATGACAATATCCTTCCAAGAGATCTAGTACATATGGAGGAATTGTTTGACCAGAATGATGTGGAAAAAAGACCAAAATTGGCACCAGTTGGAGAGGGAATTGAAGAATGTAGTATAGGTACAACAAAACACCCAAAGATGATAAAGTTATTGAAAACTTTGAGCCCTGACATGAAAATAAGATATTTGGAATTGTTCACTGAATTCTCTGATGTTTTTTCTTGGCGGTATGAAGACATGAAGGTATATGAAAAAGAGATTATTCAATAGATAATACCAATAAAGAAGATCAAAATCTATTCAAGAATTTGTGAAGGATCAATACGGTGTTGCTTCCCTTAATTGAAAAAGAAGTAAGGAAACTATTTGATGCTGGTATTATAGTACCTCTTCTTTTTCTAATCAAATGTCTAATTTGGTACTAGTCAGAAAGAAAACCGATGAAATTAGATTGTGTGTAGATTACACGAACTTAAATAGGGTGTCCCTTAAGGACAGGTATCAGCTACCAAATATGGACCATGTTCTCCAGAAAGTAGTTGGTGCAAGAAGAATGTCATTACTGGATGGATTTTTTGGGTATAACCAGATTTTGGTTCACCTAGAAGACCAAGATTAGACCACCTTCACAACACCCTATGGTACATTCAAATATGCTACGATGCCATTCGATTTGATAAATGCAGTGGAAGCATTTCAACGAGTGATAGACATAACTTTTTCATAAGAAAATGATAAGTTTCTTGTCATATACCTTGATGACATTAATGTTTACTCATAGTCTGATGAGGAGCACTTGCAACACTTAAGAGCAATTTTGCAGAAGTGTAGAAACATGACATCTCATTAAATCCCAAAAAATCCTTGTTTGGTCTGGAGGAAGGCAAACTGTTGTGTCATATCACTTCAAAAGATGGAATAAACATAGAACCTAATAGAATTGTAGCAATTCAGAAAGTGGATGCTCCTAGGAGTAAAAAGGAGATTCAGTCTCTTTTGGGCAGAATTAATTTTTTGAGAAGGTTCATTCCTAATGTGGATGAGATTTCTAGAAAAATTACAGACATGTTGAAGTGGGACAACGAGGTGAAATGGAGTGAAGACAGTAGGAAATATTTCAATGAAGTTAAAGTAGCCTTGTCACGTGCTAATGCAGGAGCATTCACCCAAGAGAAAATCATTGTAATTAAGTAGACATAGAGGGTCATGTATTTTTAGGAAGTTGGATTCCTAAGTGACAAATTAATGTAATATTAGGCTTTTAAGTGAATTAATTAGATAATGGGAGGAAATTGTAAGTGATCTCGAATAAATGACAACATGAGTGACGATAATGACAAAAGAGCCTAAAATCAATTAGGACTCTTCGAACAGTTCATGATTCAAGGAACTAAGGAGAGACTTTAGGAATTAATTAATTAGAAGTGGACATAATGGATAGAGGATTTAGGAGTCGGTTCAGTAGATATAGGAGTCGAACTAGGATAGTTCAACAGAACTTCTGGCATACATGTAAGCCTATGGGCAGAGTCAAAGGGGGAGGCCACGATATTGAAGAATACGCCTGTGCGAGACTCAAAGCCTCAAATATGTAATTGATTTTTTATTTTTATATATAGGGATGTTTATTCCTAACCATGTCAGTGTATTGAAGAGTAATTCATGAATGATTTGCTGGTAATTCATAGGCTTTGTAACAAGTTGCGGGCATAATTTTGAAGGATACAGAGGAACGGAGTTGATTCAGAGGAATCGTAAAAGGATCCTTGAATCAAATTGAGGAAAAGAGTGAAGCTCTAGAGTGAAATCGAAGTGAGATTTCACAGAAGAGTAGAAGATCAAAGGTAGTTGAGCAGCGGAAGCAGAAGGCAGAGTTTTAGGAACTATACAGTGAAGAAGAGTGATTCAGAGGATCACAATGGATCGTTGAATCCGTTTGAGAAGATTAAAGCCAAGCTTAGGGGGAATTGCGCAATAAACCAGTAGAAAGGACGAAACCTTCGAAGAGGAGAAAACCACAAAAGAATTAAGGAAAACATGTAAAAACTAAGTAAAAATGGACGAGTGAAGGAGTAAAGTGTCAGTGCTCAGCAGTCGTTGGATCTTTAAGATCAAAGACTGGGATTTAATCGCATCGGTGGAAACTTTTTAAGTCATCAGGACGAGCCATTGTATTATAGCGATAGCAATCATCTAATTAAGTGTGGACAATCGGATCCAGATTTAGATCGATAGTCCAGATCTAATCACTAATCGCATTATCAACAGTTTTAAGTGGAAGGGCTAAGTGCTATGACCAACCGATTGTGATCGTGTGATTAATCATCGACTGTTGCATCATGATCTTGATCGACAGTCATGATTTAAGCGACCATCAAATATCGAGGAAGTGGAGATCACAGCGATAGTGTGGGAGGAATCGAAGGAACTAGACCTGACCATGATGTAAATGTGAATCTAAAATATTTGAGATCCGATATATGTGATTCGGAGCATATTTCCTATGTATTCCATGTATTTTCATAAAGTGTGGCGCCAATTATTTTAAGACTAAAACATATATATTGTGTTCTATTAGTCGCATATCAGAAGGGAAGGGGCGATGAGGACCTGTGGATTACCCGATTGCAATTGCGATGGAGGTAGCCTCAAAATTTGTGCAGAAATCGTACAAGATGGAGGAAGGTATGTTTATGCGTTATTTTCCTTTGTAAAAGGGTTTTAAGGAAAATAGTGCTGATAAAGGGTTTTTATGTGTTAAATATATATTAACCAAAGGTTAAGAGGGTGGTTATATATATATGTGTGTGTGTGTGTGTGTGTGGGTGCAGCTTAAGGGGCTATATAAAGGTTCTAAATGTTTTTTAGAGTTCTAATAAGGAAGATTTGAGGAAGGCTTCATTAAAAAGGATATTGAATGTTGTGAGGAGGTGAATAGTTCTGCTAGGAGGTTTAAGCGGGGTGATTGAATTCCGATACAAAGGAACTTGAAAAAGGGGCCTTAACCATTTGGATATTGAAGAATTGACTCAATTGAGAGTCAAATACCTGGGACAGTTGTGTTTATGCATTTTTATGCATACTGTGTGTATGTGTGGGTGTAATCCTAGCATCATACTGGTATCAGAGTAGAATTGAAATCAGAGAGAGGAAACATTTTTGTGAAAGGAAGTTTGCACACAAAAGAAGGTCATGTGCATAAGTTAACAAATGAATGATAGAGAATACAATAGAAGACTGTAAGGGGGAATTTTTGAAGTTCTTGGGAGACTGTAGCAATTCCAGCAAAGAATTGGAGTAGACAGGACCAAAGGATTCCTTGAAGGAAAGAGAAAGAAAGATTGCTTAATGCAAGTTCTGAAGGATAGAGGACTTGGAGACAAAACCGAGGACAATCCATTCAATGTATAGGTGGAATGGTGAAACAAGATCATGCTGAGATCTTGAAGGTGAGGTAATATGTTCTATTTTAAATTAAGAATGTGTGTTTGTATACTAATGCACAGGTGACAACAAGAGAAGTTGTGAGAGGAGAACCATATGTGTTCTTGAAGATAGAGTAAGGAAAATACTCTGATGGAGAAGTGGCAGTGAACCAGAAGAATCCAACAAGGGATTAGATAGAGAGGAGAGCGAAAGTGCTCTCAAGAGAGAGTGCAAGATTGCAGAAGCCTAGAAGGAGAAAAGGTGTTTCTCAAGAGGAGGTTCCAGACAGAGGACCTGTGCTTACCAAAAGACTGAGTGAGGAGAGCTTAGTGAGGTAAGGTTGCAGCCAAGAGGACTAGCTGTTGCAGAGGTTTGCTGTAGATAAGTGAGGAGCTCATGAAGAAAGAGGAGAAGAAGATAACTACTGATAGTCATAATAGAGGTTCAGAGAGAAGCCACAACAAAAGAAAGATGAAGAAACAGGATGCCAAAGAAAATGGCAAGAGGATCAGTCAAGAGGAAATTGATAAAGAGATTGTAGAGTTGAAAGAACAACTCAATTCATTAAGGAGAATACTTGAGGAAATCTAGAGACTAGGTTGGGTATTAACGAAGAAGCCAGTGGAATGGCATGAGATGCAGAGAAGGCTACAACAAAAGCAAGTAAAGTGGGTGAGGGGAAAAATCAAGGAAGTTGAGCTAGAAATGGAAGAGTACATTTGTGAACTAGATCAAGGAGAAATTATGGGAGGAAGTGAAGATGAATACTTGAAGATTGAAACTTCAAGTGAGGCCAAAGGGTCACATGGTTTAAAATATGACAATTTGTGTGTGTTTGCAGATGAAACATGTAGAGAAGGACAATTTGCTGATATTGTCATAAAGGAGGAAGAAGACCAACATAATCTAAATTCTATTATGGAAGAAGATAAGATAGATAGGTCTCATATGTATTTGGAGGAAGATATCAAGTAACAAAGTGAAGGGCTTGAGGAGATTGAAGAGGAGACCATTGAAGAATTTTTGAATGATATGAAATATTTAAAACATCAAGAAGATATGATGGCTGAACCATCAAGTGGGACCATACAGTCTATTGTTTTTAAGATTGATAGTTTGTCTGTGGATGTAGAACAAAAGAAGGATAATGTTAATGCAGGTGGCAAGACAAGGATAGCTCTTGGGGAAGATAAACAACAAGAGACTAAAGGCAAAATTGAAGAAGAAACTATGTTAGCTGAAAACATAGTAAAGGGCCATCAATTCACTATGATGATAGGCACAATGGAAGTAGCCATGGAAGCTGTAGAGACAGTAATGGAAAAAAAAGGACATCTACTGAAAGATGTTAAAGAAGTCTATGAAAAATACTTAGCAAAGGGAGAAAGAACACTAACAAGAGAATGTTTTACAGAGGATGAGAAATATCTAGAAACTGTCAGAAGTATGAAGAAGTATTTTTTAGAAGATAAAAACTTTGAAGTAAAGGAAGATGAAGAATGTCTCTTAAATGAGAGAAGCAGTGAATTATTGTAGTAGAAATAACTTAGGATTGGAAGTGATGATGAAATACTTGCAAACTGTCACAAAGAAATTGCATTGCTGGAATATTTGTTGGAAAACTCAGAGTATGACAGTGCAATTGCAGAAGAAGGAGTTCACTACAGTGGAAAAGCGTAGGAAGACATCATTAGGACAGATGGTATGGAAGAGAGACTAATGGACAGTCTCATGAATTCTTTTGAGAGTTCAAATCAACATACTGATGTGGTAACAAAGTAGGAAGAAACAGAGCAACAAACTGAATTGCTGCCAGAGGAAAATAAGGCACAATAGCCTTATGTTTTTTTATTTTAACAAGTGTTTTGTGAATGCAGGTTTTGTTGTAATTGCTGGAGGAGATTAGGCACAAGTAAATAGTCAAATAAAGGTGAAGGAAGATAATTCTATGGAGGAACTCAATATATGGAATAGAGAAGTTAATTTTCTTGATAAAGTGCTAGACAAACATGATTTAGTGCAAGAGGGTAAGGATGATAGGGAGGCAGCAAGCAAACCAAAAGTTGGAGCAAACGAAGCAAAAGTCAGCATAAGAGATAGCATAGAAGTCAGCAAAGCAAGTAAGGCAAAAGTTGGAGCAAGTAAAGGCAACCAACAGTGGTTTGAAGAAAAAGTGGACAATAACAACAACCTAAAGCAAAGATAAAGAGGAAGAAATAAGAAACAGAATATGGACTAGCCCAAAGATGTACTGGAAATAAAGATTGAAGAATTTTGGAAACTAATGATGAAGTAGTTAAAATGGAGGAAAATGGTAGCAGCAGGAAGCATGATCAATCAGATTTTGAACTTGATTGACAAGGAGAAGAAGATGGAGCAAAAGACCGCAAAAGTACAACAACGACAAGGGAAAAAAGCATGTGGACAGTTACAGAACAAAGTGTGGGATCTAGGAAGACCAAGATCAAAAGACACATGATGAGGAGATCATGAATATTTTATACTTTGGGAGTCTGATGTAGGAGCATTCACCCAAGAGAAAATCATTGTAATTAAGTAGCCATCGAGGCCACAGATACAACTATCATCCAATTCTTGGAAAACAACATTATGTCTTGTTTTGGTTGTCCACAAAAAATTATCACGGACAATGTCGTTGCATTTATGTCAAAGAGGATGATTGAATTCTACTACAAATATAACATCATTTTGGGTCATTTCATAGTCTATTACCCTTAGGGAAATGGCTTGGGAGAATCATCCAACAAGAGTTTGGTCAACATTATTAAAAAAATGCTATAGGAAAATAAAAGGAACTGGCACAAAAAATGAATCCATGCACTATGGGTAGATTGTATGAGTATTAAAAGATCCATAGGCATGTCTCCATTTGAGTTGGTGTATGGAACATAGGCTCTTTTTCCTTCATCTCTCGGAGTGCCAGTGATGGGATTGTTGCAAGAGGCAGAAGTGGAACAAAATGATATGCAGTGGAGAATTAGCCAAATGATTCAGCTCCAATAGTCAAGAGAAGAGGTGTTTAAGAACACACAACTGTTACAAGACCAAATAAAGAAGATATATGATAAAATAACAAAGGCAACATATTTTTATATTGGAGATTTGGTGTTGAAGTGGGATGCACAGAATGAAGATAAGGGAAAGCATGGAAAGTTCGAGAACTTGTGGAAGGGGCCTTTCAAAGTTGTTGCATTCAAGAGACAAAATGCCTATTTACTTGAAGATTTATCAAATGAACCAATTGGAGTAGGGCCTGTGAATGACAGACTGCTCAAACATTTCCTCACTTAAGTTGGAGATTGAAAGATCATTTTGTTGAAATAGTGTAACTAGGTTCGGTCTTCACTATGTCGAGTTTTTTCGTTAATGTATTTTTGTATTTAAAGAATTATTTGTGCTCTAATTAAGAGCTCAAGAAAAGTCATGTAAAAGTGAAGACAAACATGTATTATTTGTGTCAATGTAATGAGTGTAGGTCCTTCTAGATCATCAAAGGAATTTCTCAAATGTGTACCCACATATTTACTCAAGAAAAACCCCTCAAAGGAAGGCTATGGATTCACGTCGGCTCAACTAATTAATCAAAGGAAATGTCAACTTAATCTATGCTCATGTCGGCTCAATAGATGAGAGGAGAAGCCTATATATAGGCTATGTGTGGCTCCTGCAAAACACAATTCATCTCTCTCACGAAGAAGGGTAGCAACATTAAGGTCGAGGAAAGAGAAGGTAGCCGCAACAAGTGAGGAAGTTTGTCCCCTCATGCGAAGCCACCATTGAGCTTACTCCTCATCACAACATTCAGATCTAGGTTAGGGTCTTGTATCATGTAACCGTGTGGATGGTTTGAAGGGAAGTTCTGGATGCAAACAAAAGAAGGAGACTATTGTTGAAAGGTGCGAGGGTATCGTAGGGATAGGAGAGACCTAACTCCATTCATGCATATGCATACGTTCTGAAATCTAGGGCTTTTACCTTCATTATGTTGACAATCAATGTTTTTTCATTGTAAAGTCATGTAGACAAGCTCTAATTATAACATTGGCAGCATATGAGGCATCTACATATAATGCGAGGATAGATTGAGGCTAGGATAGCCGATCCGAATTGTTTGGTGTAGACTGTCATGCTCATTCACTGCAAAATTGAACATTGTGATTGGGTACACATTTTGAGATATTGCCTTTTGATGTTGAAGGCATTTCTGGGTCAATGTTTGGGTCATGTAACTTCTCAATAAAGATTCTATATGAAAGAGTTCAAGGGTTTTTCCTCTCAAGTTTTAGAGAGGTTTTTTCCTTGAAATGGTGCCAAAATCTTATGTACTTGTGTATTTTGATCTTCTTGTTTTTGGTAACTGTTTGAAGGTAATAATAGATTAGAAGAAAAATCTAAAGAAATAATATCTCAAGCATTTATCATAGTAAAGAGAAATAGAACAATTGCATTTCCCTTAATTTATCAACATGTTTCATTGTAAATATCGTTCTACTTTGGTATATTGCAAGTGTGGGTAGTTAGATTTAAGTTTTGAAGACTGAAGTGAAGGCCATGAGATCCTGATTGGTTGCTGCCATAAATAAATGAGTTTTCCAGAAAGTTATTTTTATTATTTTTAGTCAGTATAGTCAGTAAATTTTTCCATTTTAGAGTCTGTACATCAGCTCTTGTATATTATGGTCGTATTTCCCAATGGGAAGGCCTCTAGTCTGTGATTTAATTCTTGGCACCTCACAGGGAGGTTTCCATCCCCAATGGAGCCCATGTTAGAGTAGGTTACTTTGTTATTTGAAAGGTATTCAGAAATATATTTTTGCTAACTTAAAGGAGGTCAAATCAATAAATGTGTTCACTGTCATAATTTGACCTGACACTACCTAAAGAGTCATCGTGAGTTGTGTCATCACTCCAGGCATCAAAGCCATTCATTGGGAAGGGGTGTCTATGTATGGAAAGATATTGTAATAAATCGTTGAGTTTGGGTATTACGTATTGACAAGATGGATATATGGTCAAGGTGTTTGCATTTGAAGGAAAGATCTCAAAAAATTTGTAATCATAAAGGTTTCAATCTATTCCATTGTTAGACATCATATTTGCCCCTTTGACTATCCCCTTATTTCCCACATTACATTAATTTTCCCCAATTCCCAAATATTTGCATTATCCCTATTCCCTACTTTAGGCCTAGATCCTCACCCCCATTTTATCCTAATTACAAATCCCTAGGCCTAAATACCTCTTGCCTAAGCACTATGGCATACCATTATTGACTTATGTCCTTTTCCAATTCCAACGAACTTCGATTATAATCCCATCATTCCTAAAAAATTTGCCATCATACAACACTCAAAACAGTAATCACAATACATGTGATTTTCAAGTGCAGCGATGGTTACCTGTCAAACTTGATTACATCAGAAAATTAGTTGAAATGATTTCAAAAAGAGGCGAATTTTCTTCATCACTGATCACATATGATGGGCTTGTTCTTCATGTAGGGAATGGGTAAATTGGTCATATTCTGAAGTAGAGGTCGTAGAGAAATTCAAAGGTTGGAGAGAAATCTAGAGGTCGCAAAGAAATTCACTTACTGTGTTGTGTTTTTCTACACATAGACAGTTAAGGAATTGAATTGTTTCGCAGGCCAGCTACCAATGACCAATTTCATATTTAGGGATTGAAGAGGTAGGAAGTTCATTGGCCTGTCCTAAATTTCTCTCTCTTTCATATCCTTGCTGTCGAACCTTGTCTTTTTCCTGCTTAAAATTTACGCTACGCACACTCTATTTTGCTGGAAAATATACATTCACTTCTACATATGTTGTCACATAGCATGGATATGAAATTATGCCACTAGATGTTTCTTGAAGGGTCCATGTCAGTTGTTTTATAGTCCTCAAATTTTGTTGTTTACATTCAACCCCATAAAACATCTCTATCATCATCTCATTGTCACAATTGTTGAAGCAGAATTGTGATGTCACCCTTGATCTGATTTATTTATTTGGGTATGCACATGTAGCCCTATCGTAAATTCAATTTCAATATGCTAAGTATTGAGATAGGATGGCCCCTTCTACCAACAAAAAGGGTGGATACCTTGTCTGTATTGAACCTAGTACCCTGAACCTGTTGAACTCGTCCCTTGATATTATAGTGGCCTTTGAAAATGCAAGTTGCGTTCCTTTTTGTCAAAAGGTCCATAAAATAGGACACAACACAAGACTTTATAGATAGCTTGATCTTAATTTCCAAGATGACAGAGTAAAACTAGGGGACCTGAATATTGTATTGACTGAGAAATTTATTGTCGATGCAACCAACCTCCCTACAGCAGGGTAGAAATTTTTTAAAGGGGATGAATTAGATATTTTAACTTACAAACATTTTGTGAAGTTGGAGTTTTTGGAAATGTTTGCCCCCACTTTCCCCAATATTTAAATTCAACAATAGTATTTCGACCTTTTGAAATTTATTCAAATATACTTCACTTGTGAGGGCAGGTTCAATAGAATATATCAATACCATCTGAGATTATTATGGCATTTCACAGAGAACAAGCCAATGAATCTCGCTTATTTTTGCTCAATATTTTAGAGAGAATGGCTACCAAAGTACAAGTTCAAAAGGACAACCATGCTTCAAGTATTTTTCATTTTTCTTTAATCAAAATTTTAGTTAAGCATGTAGTTGAGAGGAAGAAAATGTTTTCGTCTGATTTCCTTGCTAGTGTTGATTTGTTGCCACAAACTAGGTCGCCATCAGTGAAGACATATAAGGAAGAGCCCAAACAAGAAAATCAAAAAAAGGAAAACATACATTTAGTCATGGAGATCAAACAAATTAAGAAGGAACATGGGAATACATGCAAGGGACTTGTATGTATACTGAGAGAGAAATAAAAAGTGCAAAGCATGAAGGGTGACAAGGAAACCAAAGAAATGAAAGTGCAGGTGACATCAACTCAACATGCCAAAGTTAAAATCAAAATTGAAGACACACTGTAGGATGAATTTGTGATGAGACCCAAAACAAGGTCTAGGGTAAAGAATACCCAGGAAGAGGTAACCCCTCAAGCAGTAGTGGAGATTTCTGAAGATAGGCAAGTAAATGTGCAAGATCATGACAAAGTGGATGAAGTAAAGGGACTTGAAATAGTACGGCCAGACTAGGAAGAGGACATAGCATAACCTAAAATAGATGTTATGCATTATGAATAAGAGGACCTGAAAATGACCAAGATTAAAGAAGCACTATCTAAATATCAAATGAGAATAACATTCTTCAATAAAAACAATAGATATCTCAAGGAAGTGCTAAAACCGATAGAGGAAAAGTCAAACTCACCTATAGCATAAGTTGTTACGGGAAAGGGGAAGCATGTTTCTTTTACAGAGCAAGCCAAGAATGTTGTAGTAGAGCCTAGAGGGTCATCAATTAGGGTTTCCAAGTCCAAATTTGGATATATGCAACAAATGAAGCAGATAACTCAGGCTCCTGGGAAACCCCCCTTCAACCAGTGGAATGAATACCAAATATGTTTGGAGGAGCTGGAGGAAAGAAAGGACCAGGCGAACCAATTCATACAATAGAATCAAGGTTATAAAAATTTAATACAACACATTCTTGAGAACTGTGATCATGAAGTTAGGGAAGCATCTAAAGCCCTTGACATGAGAAAACACTTTGTCAAATGGTCCCAACCGGTTAGGAAGAAATGCAAAGGTTTATACGTTAGAAACTTGGTATTGAAAGCCCAATTGAAAAGTATGAAGCAAAGCCTGGATGAGGCACGAAAATTGTTAAAGGGATATGAAGGAGCAGTTGTGATACCTCCCCTTGAAAGTTTTCCTAAATTGGATTCCAAAATCATAACTAAAGTTAAGGCCACCATATGAGCATCTGTTGAATAACATGGATTCACTTCTCAGACTTCCAACACAAGGCTTCCAACAACAAGGTCTTATGCAAGAGAAAGAGGAGGTGATCAAGGAGGTCATCAAGCCTCATTTCATTGTTCCAAGTTTTATGTTTTATTTTTTATGTTTTAATATTATGAATTTCATGTTTTGAGCGACATATAGTATCATGATGGACATTTAGGAGGACTTGAAAGCACTCAGTGAATAGCTGAAGAGAATTCGCTACACAGGTCATGCCTAGACCAACACACACATGCTGAAGGAGAGCCACCTATTAGGTTTTCAAGAGGTTGACATGGGGTACGTGTGGTGTCTCTCATCTCCTTAGCATCTTGCCACATGCCATTTCTAGAAGAATGAAGTTTCGGGTGTTGCACGAGATTTTCGAATAGTCGGAAAAGAAGTTTTTTGGTTTTTGTTATTTTCATTCATGATGATCAGTTCGAGGACATGTTGATTTACTTTCTATTAAATGTTTTTTTTTAAGGACAAAAAATACTTTATGTTTTATGTCTTGAGGAAAGTCATTTAGAAAAACAACAATTTTCTATTTTTGTTTAAGTTTTTGGACCGATCCTTTGTTAGATCGAGTATGCATTGAATTTATACATGATGTTATCTTATTTACAGACTATATATTTGGTTAATGAATAAAGAGAAGGTTGTTGATGGTTCAGTGTTGTGTTGGTGTTAATTTTGTGAAATTTATGCTTGTGTGATCAATTCATGGTGCAGTGCTTATGCATTGAGGGTTATCGATTCCACTGTATAAGGATTCTTATGATATGATGTATGGGATTTGTTCTATTTATTGTTTAGTTATTCTACTTTATCTCTATGTTTTATGATTTTTTATTCTTATTTTTAATTAATTAATTAATTAATTTTATTTTTACTTCAGTTGATCTAGAATTCAGTTTACTGCTCTCTTTCAACTGTCTTCACGTTTCAATTACAAATGAGTTGCTATATACTCATGCATGTTATCTTTTATGTTTAGTCTCTTTTTCTCCTATACAAACAACATTGTCTTATTGCAGAGGAAAATTTTGTTTTTTTTTAGTTTATCTCCTCTGTACTACAACCTGTCATTGTATCCCAAGTCATGCTTAATAGCCCTTTTAATATTTTTCGATTTATTGGCATACGTAAATGAGTAAAAGGATAAATTGATCATGTGTTATTACCTAGCCGGCCATTCACACTTCAACCAAATACCTCCAAAATTCCTTTGGCAGAACTGGTCTTTGCTATAAATTTTTGCTTTAAAGTCTTTATATTTTTTAGTGAAGGAGCCCCCTCCGGTTGAAGAAGACCAGTCATTCAACCAAAAGAGGTATGTGGTTACCTCTGATTTTCTCCTTTTAGCTTGGAGAAAACTACGGAGTGCTCACCAATCGCTTCTCCTATGCTCTTCTCGTGCAATAAATGACCACACCCCTCACTAATCCCCCATGTTATCTTGCATGTTGACCTTCTTCTACTCATCTTGAGGTAGTTGCCCTCCTTAGCCCCACCCTTGAGGAAGATGGTTACTGTCCTTTAAGATTATTATCCATTCTAAACTTTAATTCTTGTTAGTGTAGGTGACACCATGGTTAGGGTGATAAGTGACAAAATAAATAAGATAGGTGTGCCCTAATCACAAAAGTCTACTGAGAATTCAACAAATCAATCAACCTTCCCTTCAGAACTCTGGATCTATGTCCTTCTCCTTCAACTAAGCATTAATTCAAGTTTTACACAAATTTACATAGGATTACATAGTGGCATGTACATACATGGGGTGCAACAAAAAGGGTTGTTACAGTGTATAAATCCTAAATTTTGGCCACGATATGTTTCTCAAGTGTGAACAAAGGACTATCATCCTCCACCTATCAAGGGTTATATTCAAACAAGAATTGGCTGGCTCAAGGAAACTATTAGAAATAACTTGATCTTAGTGTATTACCCCAAAAGGAATCCCATTTTCTTATATTTTACACACTTGAATTAAAGGATTTTAAACTCCTTATGAAAACACTTATGTTTTAGACGAAAAATTAATATGGGGAGTTAGTTGTAGGCCTAGCCTCAAAATCCTTTGCATAAACTATTAATTATTTTGTGACCTAAAATGGAAGAATTAAGTTTGTTAGATGTTTATGTTGGTTAGATTTAGGGGGATACATTGGCATCATGAACCATCTAATTAATGTAATGGTGTGAAAAATGAGCTATTTTATACTTTTTACCATTTCTAATTCACCAACATTATTTATGAGCACGTGATGAACAAGATGTTGGTAATAAAGAAGACTACGTAGGTATACATTGAGTGGTGAAACAATCAGTTTTGAAGTGAAGCACTTATAAACAAATCGAAAAAAATAAGAGATTTGATGAAGGAAAAATAAGTGACTTTTATGGTTCACAATATTGGGAATAATGATTCCTCCCTTTGGACACTATGTCCTTTAATTACTATGAAAAACATAACTATGATGCAAAACTAATGAAATAACACCTTATAATTTCTAAGAAATAACAATTATTATCTAAACTACGAGGAACAATCGCTTGATGCCCAAAAACTAGATTTAGACCAACTTGGATGAGATTTTATCTTGGTAGTTGAGCAAGATTCATGTGGTAATAGTTATTTGAATCTAATATAAATTGGCATGGTTGAAGCACAGTTGGGCCACAAAGACTCCACCATCAAACTCACACAAAACAAAGAAAAACAACAGTGCAATTTGATAGGATTATTGAAAATGAAATTTTCAAAACTAGTTATTCATGGTCATAATTGAATGAACTTACAGGTTAGTTAATGATATTATAGGTTAGTAGAGGTTAGTAGAGGTTATAAATCAATTAAAAACAACATAAGAAGTAAGACAAAATCATCTACACCCAAAGTGGAGTCATCAATCTATGTTGGAGATTTTGTTGCATTTGTGAGCAATTAATCTCATGATTTAGATAGACCATACAATAAAAAACAAACATGTTACTTGTGGTACAAACACAAGAGTATTATAACAACAAACAAGAAACAAAGTAACATGCATGTAGCTAGACTATAGATTTAACCACATGAATGCCATTCAAATAGAAGAATTAGACGGAAACAACAATACTAATATATTAGTCGAATGAAAAAGCATAAAATATGTAGTATCATATGATAAGTATGATTGTTGTCAAGTTTGCTTCAACACTCTCCTTGGGATGGATACTTCTTCTTGACATCTCTCTCTAACTATGGTGAATAAATAAGCATTAGTTCCTTGAGGAAGAACACAAGCAAGCATGAAGGAATGAATAGTAAAGATTAGAAAGTGAAATAACATATTTCCAAAATCATTCCTTTAACATGATTGTACAATTATTCTTGTTCTTAAATATTGTCATTAAATTTATCCTAAACAACTAAGAGAATTCAATAATAACCTCCCCACCTAAAATCAAGCCTTATATTAATATACAAAATATTTTAGAATTTACAATCAATATAAAAATTGATACATGCTTAAGTCACACGTCTCCCGAGTGGTATACAAGGTGAATTTAAATGAAATCTATAATATTTGATAAAAACCTTTGAGATGCAGAAAAATTCAGAATTATTGAAATAACCATGAAAATTCACCTTGTACCCCCTAAAGACTCGTAAACCGAGCTTATTGGTAAATAATGTACTGCACATTTGAAGGAATGGAAAGCTAAAACACGATGAGAATAAATGGTCAGGAAAGTAGCACAGTTGTTAAGGTCAGACTTAATCATTAATACGGTTTTTAGATGCTCAAAATTTGTTATTTTAATGCTCTGTGCTTTTAAAGGTTACAGCACACTCGATTTTTTCAACTTAACTTAATTAGAAAAAATCAACGTCTTAGTACGTACAACTAATCCAAAGGATGACGTGATTATCATACAAATTAAAATAAATGTCTATTTCATAAACATATTCATGTTGTAAAGTAAATATCTATTTCAGAAACATATTCCTATCGTAATGTTTTATAAAGAAAACATTTCTAATTATTTCGAATTTAATTTATCGACTTTATTCTTCATGGTAACTTTATAATTATAACACCGATATTGTGGATAACTTGTCTTTACAAACCTTTCATAAAATGGAAAAAATTTTGGTCGTCTCGGCAAGTGCTTGTAAAATTATATTTGGATTTAAAATGATAATTTCATATTTATAGTTAATTATTTTCATTGGGTTAAGAATAGTTTTTTGGATATAAGGAAATAGGTTAATTGTTTAATACACATGTATCTAGTAAAAGTGAAAATTTGTTTTTTTAGGAATCATCAAAAAAATCATTTTCTGTATCATATTTTTTTATTGAATAACAATATGACTTAATCTACCGTCATAATAAGTTATCTTCGCCTATAATTTGATTCTAATAATGATCATTTTTCTTACTCTATTAAAAAATCAAATAATTAAATTAAGTATTATTATATTAATAATATAATTTTAATTTTTAATTTTAATAATATATTTAAATAATAAATAATCCAATTTTTAATTATTTTTAAAATTAATACATTTTTAGTATTAAATGATATTTATTTAGAATTATATTATATATATATGTAATAAGATAAATTTAATGAATTTTGAGGTTTAATAAAATTTTATATGATATATAAATATGTAATAGGATTGACTTTTTGAACATAATTTTTATTTATTTTTTTAAAATAACTTTGCCACTTAAAAAAAGAGACTTGTGTGAGTATAATCAATCTGAATTAAAATAAATACGTTAGTTATCGGGTACTATATGTCAATCTAAAGTGAAACATATATGTATTTAGCTCATTCACACTAATCACTCATTAAAAATACATTATTCAATTATAATTTTTTCCTTTATATTTAATATTTTTTTTTAAAATAATTATTATATTTTAATCACATTATTTTATTTAATCATTTTATATTGATTTTATTATTATTAAATAGCATATATAAAAAAATTCAAAAAACTCTCATTTCTACTCTTTACCCATAAAATACACTTTACGAATTTCATTTTTAATTATTAACGATTTAGATTCGTTAAACTTATCTTTACAAATGTAAATACAAAAAAATAAAATTACGAGGCTTCTTCATATGTTAATGTCGTTTATGTATAATCCAATAATGTGTTTAAAGTTATTGTTAGTGTCGTTTACATTATAATCAAATAATGATGTGTTTAAGGTTATTGATTTGATTAGTGAGGGACGAACATATTTCAACATTTTTTCAAAGGAATCTATAAATTGGAGGGCAATGATACAGTGTCGAAATATTGATATATTCAATTGACTTAAAATCAGTAAGTTAAAAGGAAATATTGTATCGATATGGGTAAATTGGATAATTTTTTATATTAATTTTTTTTTAATATATTGAGTTTATAATGAGCATTTTTTTAATCTTTGATGGGGTGCGAATTGTTTGACGGATCCATTAAAATCGTTTTTATGATGAGTACACATAGGAATGATGCCACCACTCTTCACACGCTCAAGGTGATGGGCGTTGTGGTCCTTGGCATGTTTAAGATAATTGTCACAGAGAAAGGTGGCGAATGCTTTTTGGCAAGTTTTCAAATTGCCGTGAAGGATAGCAGTGAGGGGATAGAAGGTGTAGAGGACCTGGAGGCAAGAGTGGAGTGGCAACTTCATAAGCGGCAGAGGTTCCATCAGCTCCAAACAATGGTTACCGGGTATGCAAACTGGTTCTTCTTTCCCTCCATCATGCTTCCCTATGTCTGGTTTGATAATTGGGATATGTATGGGGGCAATTGGCTGGTGGGCGGGAATAAGTCAAGCTGGGGGAAGTGCAAGGTTTCGGGAGTCTCGTGGCAGAACCCCATCTTCATTCCCTAGTGTTAATTAGCTATGGGATTTTCCTCTCTCAGATGGGGCTAATCTGGCTTGAGGGCAAGGGTGTCGGCTCGGGGGTATGCTTCTGTCTAACCTATCTTGTAAATTGGGGGGTCCAGGGTTGGGGTGTTGTCAATGTATGTGATATTGTCATCATCTGTCATACTGTCTTCACTGAGGTTGTTGCGGAGGTTTTGACGAGTTGGCTCCTCAGGGTAGGCACCCAACACCAGAGTTGAAAAAGCTACGGGGCCGTTGTCGAGGGGCAGGGTCATCTAGGGTTTGGTACTGGGAATGAACCTAGCACTAGACATACCAGCCTCTGATGGTTGAGTGGAATTCAGGTGGAAAATAGAGTTTTGGATGGTTTTTTCTCAGTGCTAGATGCTCAAAGCTCGTGGTGCAATGTCGATAAGGGTACTGTTGAGACGGTGCTGTGTCACTTGGGTTGGGGGACTAGTCATACAAATGTTGGCAGTGGAGGCGATGGGATTGGCATTAGTGGGCTTGGTCACCATGCTATAGGGTCTGTGGCTCGCTAGTTGTTGGGGCCTCGTACATAAGATTAGGGTCGAAGCATCGGCAAGGCAATGGTTATGACGGGGCATCAGCTGGGGACAAGGAACATGTACCAAGGTGTGGGTAATGGACATGTTGGGTATGAGATCCTTAAATTCTATTGTTATGTAATTGGACCAAGGGTGGCGACTTTTGTGGAATGGCATAGCTTGCGGGAAATGGAAAAACAAAATATAACGTTCTGGAAATTCTAGTGTTTTGTTTCCATATCAGGTCCTCAGCACAGTAAGCAGTCTCGGGCACGAAGAGCATCGAGGCTAGTCTCCCCATTTCCACATGATTTTGCAGGGAAGCACTGAGACGGTGTGGTAATGGGAAAAACAACGAAAGGTAAGGGTTGAGGCAGAGACCTCGGGTGGCTGAGGCGAAGGAGAAAAAAAGCTCCTCGGGTAAGTGATGCAACATAAAGCCAGTGGCTAACTTGATAAATGAAGCGACCATAACATACAAGGAAGGCACCAATGACGAGATCAGAAGGTTGATAGAAGAATGGGAGGAGGAACTAAACCAACAAGCGAGCATGAATGAAGTTGAAATGGAGGACTGCAGACTACTAGTTTCGGATCTTGGTCACACTAGACGGTAAGTGTCTCAATTTAAATAGACCCTATATCTATACTAGTTGATGAAAAATCTTCTAGGTAAGGCCCTAAAGCAAATCTTGGCGAGCATGGTGATTGTTGTTCAGGATTTCCCAAATTATAAACAGGATTTTCAGAAGTTGTAAGTTCAAATTAAAAAACAAGAAGGATTGCTTGGCCCCATGGAGAGACACTTCCCTTGTCTACTTTCGCAGACAGAGTTGCTAGGTTCCAATGCTAAAGATCCAACCCTAGTTGCAATTGTCTACACCGAGCAGGATGGATAGAATGCTTGCTTTTAGTCATTTTTTATCATTATTTATGCAAATGGCTTTTAATTTCTAGTTTACAATCATATATAAGTATAGACAATCACATGCAAATAGAGTATGGATGTAAACATGATAATCAAACTTATATAGCTTGGATAGATAGACTCATCATTTTTTTCTATTGGATGGCTTATCATGTGGTTTGGTGGTCAACAAAATTGATTTCCCAGTGGGCAAGTTGAGATCACCTAACTTGTTTCTATGTGGTTGTAACTTGTTTATATTCTAATGAAAAGGAAGGATCTACCAAGCTTACAAAAAAAATTGTTTTTAATAGTTTTGATTTTGTTCTCTAAATAATTTTTAAGGGAGTGGAGAAAATATTCCCAATATAAACTTAATATGTTACATGTAAGAATTAAACTTTAGTTGGGGAGACAACAACATTTATCTGAATCACTCTAGCTAAAATTAATTGGTATAATTTAAAAGAAGAATATGGAGGTGGACTTCGATGCACTTATTTGTATTAGGGATAACAACAATTTTCCGACTCACAGAAATTAAACCTAATTTATTTTATTTTAAAAAGATGACATAGAGATAGATTTTGATGCACTTATGTATATATAGATCATATATAGTAAATAAGCTTCTTTATATTAAAATCATACTAGATTATATAATATCAAAATCATTTTGCCATAGTCAGTGTGATTCGAAATTAGACCAGTGGCAAAAGTTACTATCTTTAGTCCCAAATGTCCATATACTAACTAAATACATACAAAAAGATCTACTAACCAAGACTTCGTTATGAAAGACATCATGCCACATTACTAGTAAATTCCAAGTGAAATAGAAAAACGATAAATTAACAGGAACCATCAAGAAAATGCAGTAAATTCCAAGTGAAATAGAAAAACCATAAGCTAACAGGAACCATAAAGAAAATGCAGAAATACCAATTGTGTGTGGAATGATTGGATTGACTAGAGGACTTAGATGGTTGCAAAATTGTTCCTTAATACAAGCCAATTCTTCATGTTCTTTCACTCTAGTAAGATATATAATATAAATTGATTTTGTTCTCTTTTTTCTAACCATTAGAAATATGAGAAGAGGAGTTAACAATTTTAACTTTAGGAAGAAATATTTTGAATTTAGAAGTTGATCACATTATGATATTTAGAGTATACAATACATTTAAAAACTTCACTAAATTCTATTTATAAAGAAAATTAGAAAAAAATATAAAATTTGTAAAATATTTAGCTTCTTTCTTATTTTTTACAATAATATTTATAAATATAATATTTTTTTGTCACTTAAGTTGGCTGCCAAGTTCTCAAGAGGTCACTTCACGCTTGAATCGTGGCTTGAGAAACCACTACCCAAGGGCATCACCTGGGGATCGTACCCATCCTCAGATGGTACCCATGGTACCCATCCTCAGACAGGCCAATCCTTAATATTGTTCGATTTTTTCTCACAAAATTTCTAACTAGTGATAAGCAAAAGACTAAATAATACACCCCATCAACATCTATTCTATTCTAAAGCGATCAACATTTTGTAAATATAATTTTAATATACTATTATAATATATAATTTATATTTATTATAAAATAATATTATTAATAAGATTAAAATTTATTTTTTATCTTAATATTTATAAAAAATTGCTTCAATAGCCTATTACAAAGAGCTCGTTAATCATGCACATTTTAATCCTAAATTCAAAATCTCATAAAGACTATGAGATTGATATTAAACCAATTAAATAAAATAGGTAGTGAAATTTGTTGTTTTTCCCACTTTACTTTAAGCTCAATATAACTTTGCAACTAATTTATCTAGAGAATTTTGAAATTTTAAACTTATAAAGTTATAGAAATATCTTTGGTAGCCCAACTCAATGATATAGGCCGAGGTCTTTGGTAGCCCAACTCAATGATATAGGCCGAGGCTTTAAAAATCATATTTGAAATAAACAACAAACCTAGGTATTGAAACTCGTTATTGTAGTTATATTGATATTTGCAATGAGTATAACCTTGTAGGTTATTTAAACATATCCTTCTTAAATAACAGAATGGGAACATGTATGTAAGTTATTAGTCCCTGTTTGTGTTAGGGACTCTTGCAATGGTCTCGCAGTTAGAGCTGTTGACCGTTATCAATTATATCAATCTTCATGTGTATAACTAAAGTTTTGAGATTTTTTTTTTTTAATTATTAAAATATTTTTATAATTTTGAAAAAATATATTTCTAATTTTTGAATATTTTGATGAGATATAATAGCTATGATTGAGGGCATTCTTATTTTCTTATTTGTCAAGGTGTGACAAATTATTTTAAAAAAAAATAATATTATAAATGGTTATGTCTAACCTTCTTAGTATTATGCCTCAGTCTTTTAGGTAAGTGCGTCTCATTGCGGTGTGCTATCTAAATCAATTGAGGAAGTAGTAGTGGGCGTCTGTTGCGGTGAGCTATTTAAATCGAATGTAAAAATAGTTGCGTGGAACAACAAGTGTATGGAGCTGGTGATGTGTGAATAACAAAAAATTATAGAAAAGAAAAAAGAATAAATATGCAAGAAAAAAGAATAAAAAAATTTCTTTAATAAAAATAAAAAATAAAATTAAAAACCATATTCTAATCTCAAATATTTATATAAATTTATATTGTTACAGTAAAACAATGAATGTGAATTCTCCTTTAACATCTAATTAGAATAAAATAATATTTCATTAAAAGTAACTATTTATGTCCTGCAGAGAAATAGGGTAAGATTTAGCTCTGCGTAAGAGAATCAACATGTTTTTTGAGCAGTTCGCCTCGACAGTATATGCATTATTGCCAAAGTATGAGACATGGGAAGAGTTTGACTATGAAGGATGAAGTAAATAATTAGGTCTCTAGGTGGTCTAAATTGGGTTTTAGAAATTTTAAATTTAGAAATTAAAAATAATATACTTCATATAGATGATGGAGATTTGATAAATTAGAAATATTTTTACGATAGAAACTTGCATTTTTTTCACTTTTAAATTAAACATAGTTATACTCCATGTAGATAGTGGAGATTTGATAAATTAGAAATATTTTTACAATAGAAAGTTTACAAAAACTTTTTCTAGTTTCTTAAACTAATTCTTAACTTTAATTTATTAAATAATAATTTGTGAAATGTACATATATGCTCTCTGCGCTAAAAGTTTACACTCCATAAAGATAATCAAACTTTTACACAAACTCCTTCCATTGACATTGCCTACGTATTTACTTGTCTGTCCATTCGAATCCATTCTCCTGCATGTTCGTTTGAGCAATATAGTGTTGTGGAGATGTAAGTGTTATTTTTGGATTTTGAGGTTATGGTTAATGTTATGTGATTGTTTAGTAGAAATTATTGAAGTATAATATATTATAATGTTTTTATATAGTAAATTGAAATTTTAAATTAATAAAATGTAATTTAATGTAATTTATAAATTTTTTTTATTACATTTTTTTTTGGTTAATTGTAACCAAAATATAGTAAAGATTTTTTAAAAATTCTAGTTTAAAATGTTTAATTTGTAAAATTTTGAGTGCTCAGGAATAGTTTTCACCTGTTAATAAATACATTTGTGCATTTCGAAAAACAAACAAAAATAGAAATTATTATTATTATTATAATATATTAATTTAATAATATTTATAATAATTAATATAATAATTATTATTATTTATTATTATTATGTTTTAAGATAAAGAATATAAATATATCTCTTAAAACTTTTTTAAATATAATTTAAAATTATTAATGAAGCGCTGAATTATATAATTTTTGTACTTAATTTAAATTGTTAGTAAAATTATTAAAATATTATTTTTTAATATATTATGGTATTGTATTGTAAATATTATTTGTGATGCTTAAAAGCAATATCTAAAACAAAAAGAATCATAATAATCTATTAAAAAAATCATTTTACTTTTAAAATAGAGTTTATAATATAAATTTATAAAATTTATTTAATACATATTATAAAATAATAGTGATTATATAGTTTTTGATTTATTATTATTGAAATCAAAAGTATACTTGTGATATAAGGAGTAATGCAACAATAAATTGATAAATAAATAAAATAACAAATATATACCCATCCCGAAGTTTACAAATGTGATTGTGCTGAATATATTTTAAAAATATGTAATATGAATGATGCTATCATACTGTAATAGTGTTTTTGTTTAAGAGGTCTTTCAAAATTAATATGCATTTTCGATTTACCTATTACCTTTGACAATCTTTCCGAGAGTCGTATAATTGACGACTTTATCAATTACTGGGTATATTTGAATTTTAGTTTTTGCCAAGTTGAAATTAAAAACATTGGAAAAAAAAGGTTAATCTTCTTGATAAAATTTCGGCCATTGGAAGCAAGCCCACGATAAGGGTGCTCCTCCAAAACTAAAACTAGATGGACTTCCATAACTTGATGGATGGGATAACAAATGAAAATTTGTGAACTGTAAAACATTTGTAATTCTAGTTTGAACTACAATGAAGATGCCCAGGAATTAACTGCTTCAATCTATCTTATAGTGAACACTTGGCATAATTTTAATGCTACCACCGAACTTCACTAACTAAATACCACTCTCAAAGGTCAATTTGATTGCTGCATTTTGCGGAACATTGTGTTATTTTTAGTTATTAAATGGTTGAAATTAGTTATGATGTATATATTTGTTAAAATTGGTTATTTCAAGTGATGTGGTTCTTTTTGAATAGCAATGATGAGTTAGAATACAAGTAGAGATGGCTGTCCTCACTACTGGTGTAACAACTGAATTATTGTGTTGACCTAATTATTAGTGTGGGTTATTTCAGGTGAAGTGGTTTTCTTTGAATAACAATGATGATTCAGAATACAAGTAGAGATGGCTGTCCTCGCTACTAGTTTGACAAATAAATTATGATAAATTTTCCCACTTGTTAACAAAAAAATAATATTGTAGAGTCTTGAATTAAACTCAATTAATTATTAAATACTTTGCTACATTTAAATGACATATTAAACCTAGAACTTTAACTTTCAATCTAATTATTATATAAATATAAACTACTTACAAAAAATTTCTTGATGATGATCTTTGTTGGGATTTGAAAAATTGACAAATATAATTATTATTGTAGAAACTCCAAGGCTTAATTCAAAAGAAATAAACCACAAATGCTTAAATCCAAGATAAAAAACCTATAAATATGTCATTTCTTTTTTTTTTTTTATATATTTAAAGTAAGCATTTAAAGATCAGTTGGTCCGGACTGAGTATGTCTTTAGTCTATGATCCAAAACGTCGTGGGTTCAACATCTAACTGTTCTAAAAATTATTGCATTAATAAGTATACCTATTTCAAGCTCTGGATATGGGTTTACAGAATTTTCAATTTTGTAATTAATAAATCTATATGATTAAATGCTAACAAAATATTCTTCGTCATATAACCTAATTAACCTAATTGATGGTTGTGATTTCACCTCATGAAGCGTTTCATCTTGCACGTTACTATGAGTTTATTGAATATTTAAATAAAAGTATGGCCACCTGTTACCTGGTGAGCCAACTCGACGTGTGTTTGTATTCCAATTACGGAATTGATTAAAGCCCTCTTATTATTAATGTTACGGTTTTGAAAATTGAAGTTAAGTTTAATAGTTATTTTATTTCTCAATTTAACTTCATAGTTATTTTATTTCTCATTTTGAATTTTTGACTTTTTAAGTAGGAAATACATGTTTTTAATGCTTTATATAAGGAGAGTTGTTATTTAATTCTATATTTATGTAAAAAAATAATTGATAGCTACTTTTAATTAATTAAAATGTTTATAAAGTTAAAAACTTCCAAAACTATATGCATCGGAAGTATGTTATATAGTAATTCTAAACTTCAATTTAAAACAACTTTATATATATATCAGATTTAAATTTTTTAAATTAATTATTGTCTTTTTAGTAAATATTATATTAGTTAAAATATTTAAATTTTTAAATTTGCAGCATCAAATTTTATATAACACTTATATATAAATAAATTAAAAATTGTTAAATAACTAAATTTATTTAAATAAATATTGTAACTAAAAAATTACAATTAAATTCATTATTCAATTATCAATTAAACACTGTCAAATTAGAAATAATATAATATAGTACATGAATAGTTGTATTTATTGTCTTGTGTATTTTTATTAGTAAAACTATATAGTAAAACAAATATTAAAATAGATTTGATAGGTGTACTTTTTATTAAATGTTATGACACTTGGTTTAGTATTTTATACAATGACAATTCATTTTCATAAATATAGATTTGATAGGTGTATTTTTACTAAATGTTATGACATACAATAATTTTTTGATTTTTTATTTTTAAAATAATTTTTTTGACAATTCAATTTTAAACTCCATGAAATTACTCATTTCATGTAAATGAACCAATCAGAAAATAGAATTTCAAATTTAAAAAATTTCAAAATCTATTTATGATTTTCAAAATATTTAGTTTAATATTTAATTTTTTTCAAAATTTTAATGAACTTTATAAAATTTATTTAGAAACTTGAAAACTAATTCAAAGTGAAGCCTTTTTGACTAAAAACAAAAACAATAAATTAAAACATATAAATATCAAATATCAAATATAAAAATTAACACAAATATTCTATTTTTTAATTTGACATGACATTTATTCATTTCATCTAGAGTTTCAATATAAATCATATTAATTATAAATATAAGTTTATGGACTTATATCAATCACCTTTATTAATGTGATTGTGCTAGTTATTATTTTGTTTATGGGCGTTGTAATATCAACATATGTATGGTAATACATCTTTTGATCTTACGATACGAGTGGTCCTTTTAAACAACTAAAATTAACAATCGTATTAAAAATTATTTTAATTGAAATAATTAATTTGCATAGTTATACATATATGTGTGAAGACCTTTCAAAGTTTATAATTTAATTTTTAGTATGTGAAATAAATGATGTGTGAAGAATCTTGTGAGTTTAATTTATGCCCCTTTAAGGTTTTACCAATTTAAGTGGTTGTAGGTTTTGTCAATTCAAGTGGTTCTTGATGATAATGCTAACTAGATTGGTCATCTTGGATATTTAGTCTTCTCTTTAAATTATTTAAATTTCAACCCATACTTAATGTAATTAATTGCTAGTCACAAAATAAATTTGTTCAAATATATCTTCTTCTTCAATAGATGAATTCATTTGGTCGCCAAGTAAATCAATGGTGAACAATCTAGAGTTAGGAATGTTTAGAGATATTTTTAGATGAGGATAATTGTCAACCTGCAATGGTTTGCATGAAGGTTCATTGTGTTGTTCCATGTTTCTGGGCCTTTTTTTTGTATATGTTTGGGATGTACAAGGGATGTGGTTTGGGTGACATCACAATTATGTTGTACTTGGGAGATTGATTCTTTAACTATGACTCTGCTAATAGCTTTGATATGAAAACAATTCAAATCTACATATAAAATGCATAAGAGTTAGTATTTTTGCCCTAGTCCATAAAGTTATCAATGCCTATGTTTTATGCATTGTAAGAGAACTCACACACCATAAGCTTATAGACTCGTTAATTGGAGGAATAGTGGCTCTGTTGTTTAATGGTCCCATTTTCTTTGTTCGTTATCTAAACTTCTCAATATATGCCTTTGATGAACATCTACGAGACATCCTTAAATTGCAAATCAAAACTATTGGTTTTGATATGAAAGCCAAGAAGACTAACATTGCCATCCATACTTGAGGATATTTTAGACATACAAATACTATGTACCCTGCAGTGCTACACACTCCAGGCCAAGAATCTTAGTTTAGTACGCTAATCCTATTAGGTCCTTCAAACTAGAAGTTGGAACATCAAGTTATAAAGTGGGAGGATCTCTCTTTCCAAGAAACCTGGATGGTTAACGTCCCCAGAGTCCCAAAGCAACATTGTATTACTTCTACACTTATTAAAGAATCCCCTTCTTTCACCATTATTTCATTTCCTTGTACTGCAAAGCCATCCCATTGTCATGATCAACTAGCTACATTAGCCAAATCACTTAACTATTCTCCCTACTCAATTGTTTTTCCTACTTGCTCTAATCCTGTCTTTTTACATAATTTTGCATCCAAGTGTGTTGAAAATATTATTTCTTTTGAACACCAAAATCACAATCCAAGAACAAATCATCCTCGTCCTAGTTCAACTACAAATGAACCATGTTCACACCCCTAATGTGCAGATATAAGCTTTCCACATGATGATCATATCTTAATGATGCATTATTTTGAAAAGGAAAACCTTGGCTTTACATAAATATTCAAAAAATTTAGGAAACCTAGTGCTCCAAGGTATGGCCTAAGGTACAAAGGTCTAGGAGATAGTGTAATTCCATAGTGCATATTTGAGAATATGCTCCCCCCGGGAATGCAAAAGCCTACGATCCCATACATGAACAAAATATTTTCCCTAATAAGAGGTTGTTATCAATGGAAAGTTGATTCTGAATGGATAAAAAATAATGATAAACTTGGATTTGTATGTTGGGTTGTGTTATATTCTTTCCACGACTAGCCCATGTAGTTAATCAGTGGGTTAGAAGGGGGGCGGAGTCCCCCCTTCGTTGTGTCGATTGCGCAGTGGGGGGGGTCACAAGGGGTTTGAGGGGGGTGGGTAGCCCCCCTCCATGGGGTCTGGGGCAGCGCCTCGGGGAATTTTTTTTTGGACCCTATATTAGGTTGGGCGGACCCACCTATGGTTTTGTGCATGGTTTTCACACATGGTTTTGGATGCGATGGTTTTTGGTCCATGGTTTTGGACGCGATGGTTTTTCAGTCCATGGTATTGGATGCTTTGGCATGTA
>APFE031625004.1:7443-22290 GCA_000404065.3 Pinus taeda | reverse complement strand
GATACGATCAACTCCTATGATCTCATGGATGAGAGGGAAAAATAGCTAGATTGTTTACTCAAACCTGATTGACCATGAATAAATTTTAAGCAATATCTAGATCGAGGGGTCAAATATCGTCACTAATTATTAAATTATTCATCCCAATCTCCATGAATAGATAATTTTACTTCGTAGCATCGAAACAATTGACCTAATCCTCATGAGAGAGATTGTCACAAACCAATTAATCTAATGCTCAGCGAGCAACCAATTAGCGAGCAACAAAATAAACAACTCATATCACCTTTAATATTTAGAAAAAGGGTAAGGTCAAATATTATGAGTATGAATATGATTAGGGTTAGATTGAGGTAGTGTGATAGCATATAGGTAGAAAAAAGATAGTTTATAAACCAACAAAAGAGGACAGAAAAAGGGTTCAACTACACCCTAGGCTGAGGATTTTGTTAATTTTGGTTAAATTGTAGAAGAAGGTCGTAATTTTCAAGAGATTCAAGCTTCCTTGACCAGCATGTTGAACCCTGAATCCATAGTTCTACTTCTTTTCATTTTCAATTGTCTAGATGTAAACATGTCCCCCATATGCTTATTGAGTTTCCTATTATCTTCTTGTAACTCTTTAATCTCCTCCTATAATCTCTTAGTTTTCTTCTTCAATTTCTTATTCTTACTTTGTGTACAAATATTTAGGAATTTTAATTCCATTACTTCTTATTTTAATCTCTTAATCTTCTGAATTTTCTTCTCTAGCTTCATCTCTATCACATTAATGATGTTAGATTTTGTTGATGAGTCTTCATGTTGATTCTAAGAAGGGTTACAAAGTCTTGGAATTGGAGCTTTAAGAGATTTAATATTATCTTCTTGTTTACCTGCCAAGGAAAATTAAAATTATCTTGGTCCCCCAAATGGAATCCTTGGGTCATCAATGTTGTTATATCTGCCTAGTTTAAGGAACAATTTGTTTAGAGATTCTTGGCCCTAGAGTTTTTGTTTAATAACAAGTTTGAAGAGTTCACGGAGAGGATGTTTGTCCTCTCAATCTGTGTGCAAGTAGATTGGACATTATCTGGTTTCTAGCTAAATGATTTCTTTCTCCTATAAACATTATTTCTATGAATTATTATTGGTATCATGTTACTTAGTCATATTTGTAGTGATCCTTTGACCAAGTAGAGGATGGTGAGAGGTGGATTATTTGGAGATTCTTTCATGGTTTTGTTTTCCTTGGTTTCCTTACATGGGGAGTAATAATTTTAGCTTTCTCGAGACCAGAGTTTTCATCATGATTCTTTTGTCCATTATAATCAACTATGACCTTACTTTGTTCCTTTGTTTCTTCCTTAGGTGCAAAGTTAACAGACACATTTAATTCCAAGAAGGTATCCCAAGTGTTACATCTCTTATGAAATTAAGCTTCTATAAATAATTTCATCAACCCTTGGTGACTCAGGTTTCCCTTAGGGTTTTTGTTGTTACATTTACCATCATTGAGATATTTACCAAAATCTACCAAAGATAATAAGGGAAATTGGTTAAATTACCAAATTTGAAGTGCAAACAAATTCTTACATATATTCGAAAGTGAATGGGCACCTAACCTCACAAGATATAAATATTTGTGAGACCACCAATAATGCATGCCATTCATCCTTTACCTAGGTTCGTGGGACATCATTTACCCAATTTACATTGTGGTATTTGTGGTTGAGGAACCAATTATAAATTTTTGGTTCAAGTGGTAGTTTCATCCACCACCAGGTTACTAGGTTTGGCTACAACTTTTTCCATGATTTGGAGATTTTATTTACCCACTTTCACTATCCATTCACCAAAACATTGTGCAAGCTGTGACGCAAATTTGTCATCAAAACCCTAAAATTTAGCAAAGAAACTAGACCAATATAATTCCAATCTCAAATGGGTTTTTGGAATAATTTCGAGGGTCCATTTAGAAGTGGTCTCTTGGAAATGAATTACCATCTATAAGCCTACCATTTACAAATAAAACCTACCCTTCCTTCACTTGAAAATACCAGCCCAAAAATACACTTCTCGAGAGTGGACAAGGGAATTGGTCAAAGGTTAGAATGAGGGTCAAAGATATAGGGGTACTAAAATAGGGTACTCTCACTCATTCTATATTCTCTGAAATAATTTCAACAAGATTTTTTGTAGGCCTTAGGAAAACTAGTCTAATGATGGTATGCAGTGGTAAAGAAAGTATATTACGATAGAATAGATATTATGATAGAATAGATAAAAATACATAGTATTACAAACACTTGGAGTAAAAAACGGGAAATAATTCTTTTAATTGCACAAACTCATCATAAGGACATATGGAAACATTAAATAATACACCACATTCATCCAAAAACGACATGATTAATTTATGATTATTTCCTGGACTATAAGGAGGGTGGGATATGAATGTAAAGCATAGATCACAATTTCTGAATGGGATGTGTAGGGGAAACAATAGTAATCCTTTAGGATCATAATATATGGTTACATATTATATTATTAGGATTAAAAATGAGTGATAAATATAGGATTTAAAGGTACCCAAAGCAACGCTCTTTTAATGGTAATATCGATCATTCTTGATAAACCAATAGAAATTTTAAAGGCACTTTACGCAAAAAATGTTACCTTTGAAAAAATTAACTCACATTACACATACATTAAGATGGTTGAGAATTTGTTGTTGTGTAGATTTCATCTTATGAATTCTTTGGTTGAGAGAAGAAGGATTAAATTAAGAAAAGCCTTTCGATAGAAATGATATAAGAGAAATTTTTGGCCGATGGGTTTCAAACAAACAAGTGTGGCTGATCATCAGGACCACATGAACAGGCAGACAATGGCAAAGCCTTAAATAGAGAGCAATGTAGAGACCATAATTTCAGGTAACAACTATATTTGAATAATAGTTTTAAACTATGATATTCATTTATTAATATATTAAGAAAGAAAAATTTAATCGGCTATATTAACAACTAATTTTGAAAATAATATTTAAATTATGATATCAATTTATTTAATTATTAAAAATTAATATTAATTAAGTAATGACTATATTAAACAACTACTTTTTCAAAATAATATTTAAATATTTATTAAAGCAAATATTATAAAAAATTCTATACATTGGAAATAATCAATAAAATAAATAAATATAAGAATAAAAATCAAAGTCAAACTTCAATAAGGAGGGAAGTCAAAAAGTATTAAAAACGAGTCAAGCCCCCAAAATCGATGACAAGATCATTTAATAAATAAATAATAATTGTAAATAAAATAAATTAATATATATATATATATTCTATATATATATATATATATTATATATATTATATAATATATATATATCCAATGAAAGTAATCAATAAATTAAACAGGGTCAACAATAATATATTGGGTTGAGGCCCATTAAACAAATAAAAAAAATACTAAAAGTAGCTAAGAACAAATAGGCGGATAAAATGCTTAAGAAAAAAAAATGATCAAGAATATAAACCCTAATGGAGAAAAAAATGACAACAAATACTATAAAAGGGACACCAATACCTACATAGATCAATCAACAAACAAAATAAATCCCGCAAAGGAACCTAAATAACTAGGAGGACATGACAGTAACGCAAATTCTACTAATAATCCAACCATCATCTGTATTCAAATTATTGGGTCTTTTTTTATTTTTATTTTTAGGGCCTTCCTCAATTTATAGTGATGAAAATAAATAACCCTAGTAATGAATTGGGCCTCTTTAATGTAGATGGGATGCTTAGATTTATCTGCATGATTTGTCAAAGTAGAGGAGTTGGTCCTGCCATGCTTGATGTCAGCAACATGCTTACGAATCCTTTGATTAATCAAGTGACCAATATCACCAATGAAGGGAGTCTCACAAGAGCATGGTCCAACATAAACACCCTTCATATTCTTGGGTTCCACTGGGTCTTTTACAGATCTAAGGAAGCTTTAGATGGTGTTTAGAGGAATGTTTTAACTATGTTTAGGTCACTACTTCAAATTTTCACTTTTAGTGTTATAATACCTGTAAAGTTATTGGAATGTCATAGGATGAAAAAGTCTACCAATTTTATTTAAAAGGTGTCGAATGATGTGGCTTGTTCACTTGACCTACTTGGACATGTTGTTTCTCTCCTATATTTGTCTTCAAAATCATCTCTCTGGTTCCCTATGCCCTTCACTCCACTTTTGAACCATCCACTCTTACCACTCTACTCCAATCAATACTTGGAGCACTTTCACTACCAAAATATCAGAGAGGAAATGTGTTGGCTCTTATTATACGATGCATTCTTCGCACATTCATGGAGGATTTCAAGATGCCTAGGATTCATTTTCATAGATTTTTCCCTGTGATCAAGTACTGCGTAGAGATGAAAGTGATAAAATTGGTCATGGCTGATTTACTATACAATTTTTTTTTTTTTGTGGAAATTTTTTACAGTGTTGACCCAGGATTCAACTGCAGTGTGCCAACAAAGCAGCCTATCATAGCATATGATAACACCAACATTTTCAATCCTTCGCAACAAAGGAAGGTCTCACCTTAGGTGTGTTGAGACTATTAAATGATGTGTTGGGGTTTATATGGAAACATGATTCATTCTAAAAGTTAAAACATACATTGAACTCATACTCTCTCACAGAAAGCATGTGTAATAATAAATATAAACATGACAACAATAAACATAGATTTTTCTATTTTTATTTAAAGAGGCTGGAAAAATCAACATGAGTTACATAAGCACATGCATATGGAACCCCCAAAAAAATCCCTTTTCACTATAGTCCAAAAATTGCGACCATAACATAATAAACCTACAAATACATTGCTAGATATTTTAGATACTTTGGATTAATTCCTATTTCCAGACTAGTTATATCAAAATACAATAAGACACGCAGAAAATTGAGACTTCATTCTCAGAGTGTAATGGCCCTTGTTAGGTAATATATCTCCATCTGAAACTCAATATTTGTGGGGGTATATATATATATTCCCTCTCAATTCTTATTTTCACTTGCTTAATTTGGTCCAACTTAGACAACTGGAGGAGATCTAACTACTTGGTCGAATTCTCACTTGATTCCATCATACTTAAAATATTGATCCTTTTTGCATGGCTTTGGAAAGTTCCAATTTAACTTCTTTCTTTCTTGTATTTCTACTTTCCTTTTTCTCTTTCCATTTTTCAACTTGTATATCATTTTTTTTCCTTTTTTCACTTCTTATTTTTGTTGCTCTTTTTTGGCAAAGTTGATAAAAATTGCTTACAAAAATGAAGCATACAATAGGCTCAACCATAATCTACTGACTCAACCTTGAGTCAATCCTTTTTTTGCAAGCTAGTTCATTTTTATAGTGTATAACTAATAGAAATACACTATGTTCCTATACCGGTGCTTCTCCTTGAAACAGTTCTTGTGGTCATGTAGGTGATGTTAATACACTTTGTCCCTATATTGGTGTTTTTCCTTTAAATGAAGGACCTATCATCAAAACTATCTACAACACTTGGGTTCTAAATCTATTATAGTTGTCCATAACATCTTTCCATGCAGTGAGAAAAATGGTAGCATTGTCAAAAAATTGGGTCATATCCTTTGCAACTCGTTTCTTAGAGCATGAAGAAAGTAATGTTTGCCACTAAGTATTGACATCAAAATTGATCTTTCAAAGTTTCATATATTTGGCTTTGAGTACAGGCTAAATATCCTATGGAATAGTTATGACCTTGTGTGATTCCTCCTATAAGCCATGAATCTGGTTAACAAACTCTCCAACTTGATCAAAAGGCTTTTGTTTTTGTTCTAAATTAAATTCAGCTAGAGCTTACTCCATCACATTCTTATTCTTCTCGCAACGTGTATAAAGGCTAGTTATGTTTGGAATGTAATACTGACCAATCCTGTAATTGATGAAATATTTCTTGTGAATGACTTATGCATTGCTAAGAGTATCCTAGAGAGTGCATCCTTCATTAATGGTATGATTGATTTTTTGTTCAAATTGTTTGTAGGGTGAAAAGTAGAATTCCATAGATAAAAAATGGCATGGCACAAATCCTTATTTGTAGAAACTACACATATACAAGTAGTCTCAATATAGTAAATCCTAAAAAAGAGTATTTTATGGAAATATATCTAATATTCCTTTTTTGTTTCATATACAAATCTTGTTTGTTGAATCTCATTATGTAACTATCTTAACAAATCTCATGTAATGAAGTATTTTGATTTTATATTAACCAACATTGATCCACTTTAACTATGGATCTATTAAGAAACCATCCAAGGGAGATAAATCTCTAAATGTACAAACCCTTTTCTATCTACAAAACTTACACAACGGTTTGACCTCGAGATATTTGATTCCTCCCTGCCCTTGGTAGATACAAACCTAAGATAGATTTATACTGTTTCTTAATAAGTCTATTTATATTTATGTAAATTTCACTTTTTATATCTAATAAATTACCTACTTTTAATTTTATTAAATACTCATAATCCATATAATTACACATTTATGGGGTTTGCATTTTTCTGTGACATGTTTTATAATATTTTTAACTTAATTTTTTTTAATGTTCTATGGAAAACATGGACTATATATTTATATAGTTTAGAAAAAATAGGTTATTTAGTAAGTATTAAGTTTGTATATATTTATCAATTAAATATAAATATATTGTTTTGAAATCTAATAATTCTTTTTTTGTATGTAAATGGTGGGATTTTCATTAATATTTAAAAACAAAAATACAACCTTTGCACATTGGTCTACGAGACTAGAAAATATACAAGCTACAATAAAACCATGATTTTATCAAATGTTTATTCATCACATTACTGATATTCTTCTATCTGAACCAAATTTTACAAAAATACATATGAAGTTTTCCTTCCTCATGACTTGTATAGACCCTATACTGAGAAGGTTTGAGCCTTCAAACTGGCTTAACCTTAACACTACCATATTCTCTAAAAATACTATATATAACAAAAATATCATAACAATAGAAAAATAGAAGCCATAGATCCACAAACAACATGTGATAAAAGTTAGGGTTCAAGGTCAATTTCCAGAAGGTGATCCCACCAATTCATCATGCTAAGGATCACTCTCCTAGTGATATGCCTCCACCTGGTGCCTCAAACATAGAATCACTACAACTATGCTAGTTGGTCCTCACCATTGACTGGAATTATGTGTGGATCACATGATACAAAATAACATTAAACTTCTTGGCTAGGGAGTCCATTTGGTCCTTTTAGTGCTCTCCAATGTCTACCAACATTCGCAAATGAGTTTCCAGGCACTCCATATGCTTTTGGATGATTTCCAGCTTACTTCATCAGTGAACTTAGTTTCCTAAGCCCGTTCTAGTCTTAGGAATCACCTTCTGCATGAGTTTATTCATGCACCATGTAGTATGCATAGTCTTTTGGAAAGAGGTTTCATCGGTCTTGCTGAACCATGTATAAATTATCGAGCCCATCTCTTCCACCACTTGAACCTTAGATTTTTTAGCTCTCTCTTCTCTGACATCCTATTCTAGCGATGTCACGAGCACTTTCGCCTTCTCTGAGACTAGATTAGGATATGATTGCATAGCTTCCTAGGAAATTGTCTCCATTTCATTTTTCTTATAAGGGGTTTCCTTCTGTGGACCTTCTCAAGACTTGCTCTAATGATAGGTCTACCTACAACTATCGATATTGTTGTGATTGGAGAACCTCGAAAGTCAAAACAATGCTTTTTGAAGTTTGTCAGTTGTTTGAACTCCTCACAACCATGTTTCACTATGAAAAAATGCCAAACGAAGATGGAAATAAGTAGTTGTTGTTGTGCAGACCCAGAAGTTTCCACTACTCTCAAACATTACAAATTATACCATTATTTCCCATTTATAGTATGATATACTACACAGATTCATTTGTGCCAACCTCCCACATACTCTATTCATTTTCCTCTAGTATCTCTTGATCATCTCCAGATTTGATATAGGCATTAACTGCTTCACTGATAATTATTTTGGAATGTGTTAAACACATGTTGTCAAGAGAAGGAGAGATCATACTGAGGTTAGTACCTCCATCCCTCACCACCTTTCCTATTGCAGCCATCCATGTACCCCACGGTTGGTTTTTTCTAGTGCCGCCTAGTTTCATCATTCTTCTATCGGTTTGGTTGCATGCTGTATTGGGTTCTCAAATTTTGTTAATCATTTATTGTGTCTTAAGTTTTGCCCGCTTTGGGGCTTATGAAATGGTTAATGTGCTCTTCCCAATGTGGACCTTTCTCAAGCCCATTTATCTCAGCCAAACGAGTAGAATTGGATTTTAATGGTTTGTCTTGGACTCATACCCATTTTCATTCACAATTATTTATGGTCCCACTGACACCATTATTAGCCAACATGTCATTGACCTTGTCCAGTGATTTGTGTAATAGGTTGAAATCAACGATTCAAATGGTCACAATGTGTCCCTGAATTTTATTTATGATATTTCCTAGTCTCAATTGATTGGTGACCTTACATATATTTGTGCCACATTAGAGTTTCTTTGCCACCCTTATCACTAGGGTTGAATCCCCTAGAATGGTGATATTGTGAATTATTTCTGAAATAAGAAGTTCCAACCCCTATTCCGTCGCATGAAATTTTTCCATGTTATTTTTGTGTTCTCGAAATGGTTGAAGTAAATACTTTGAATCCTTCCTTTATTGTCTCTTATTATGCCCCCACCCCCACGCACCAATTTGATCGAGGTTTCCTTTTGAGACCTCATCAAGGTTTAATTTTAGGAATCCCTGAGCTGGTGGAAACCATGATGTTGTGGCTCCTTGGAGTTAGGGATCCTTCCTCCTATTATGGTAAGCTTGAGCGCCTGTCAACCCTAGAACTTATAAGATTCTATTTTCCTAATTCGTTGGGTTCTCCAACATTTTAATTTTGCTATTAATGATATTTTCTCATATTTGTCACGGGATTTGCGCAACTAGCATAGTGTATGGGAAATATTTTCCGTGAAATATTCATTGGTTTATTTCCTTCACGATGACCCAAAATATAAATCTTGGAATTAAACACTAGACACAGTTTACAGAAACATTTTCCATAATTTGTTCTCGCCAATTTCTTAGTTTTTCTAGAATGTTGTCTCATTACCTGTCCAATTGAAAAAACACTATAAATACATAGTCACATAGGGTATTAATATAATCACACTAATTCATATTGTGGTTGATGGATTCCTCTTTATTCTCACAAAGAATTCATCTTGAGGGTTCAATGAAACCTCTTCAACATAAGTTTTCCCAAGTTAATATTTTTTTGTCCATCACCAACCATATGAACAATTTTATTTTTAGCCAATGAGGGATAGAACAAAGTTTGTTCCACACATTGTCTGCAATCTCCTGTTGGTGCCCTCTTATGTACAGTTGAGATTCCTTTGGAGTAAATTGTTGTCCATTTTCCAGGTCTTTTGCAATCTTGGCTAGTTTTTCCTCTCAACGGAAGCTTGAAGATGTCTATTATCTCCATTTATGGTTTTCTCCCCCTCGGTATGTATACTAGTGGACTTCCCATTACCCAAGTCTCTACATTTCATTCTAAAGGTCCTTTCTTGCTTGCAAGGTTAAGGTCAATTCGTGTTTCCATCCATCCTTTGAGAAAATGGATTTTTTAATATTGTGTATTTCCAAAAAATAATATTCTTCTATTACCCCTCAGTTTTGGCAAGCTAGAGTTGAGGTGGTTGAGCGCATCGTCTTATCATTAAACCTAATCAGGGTCTATGGGTTCCATTCAAGAGCATACTTTTCTTTCTAAACGGAAGTTGAAGGGAGTGTAACATCCTTAATCCATATCCACCATAGTTTTGTGCCACAAGCTTCATTTACTATCTCAGAATCCTAAAGGCCTGAATGAGCCTTGGATTTTGGTTTACAATTTTTTACCCATCCTACCAAGGCCCATGTTTTCCTTTCCCCAACTCCCCTCCAAAGAAAATTCTACTGAATTTATCTTTTTTTTGGAGGACCCTTTGGGGGTTCGTAAAACAGAGAGAAAATACATAAGGATGGATTTTAATACCATTTTTGTAAGCACTGACCCACCCATGAAATTGAGGTCTCTGAAAGTCCACCTATTAACAATATGTTCTAATTTAGATATTAGGGTTTCCAAGGTTTACTTTTTGAAGCATTTATCTATCAATGGTATTCCTAGATAAGTTGATGGTGATGCTTTCCTTTAGAATCCTAGGATATTTTTGTTATTCCTCTACATAAAAATATGAGTGTTAAAAAATAAAATCATTTATTTTGAGCGGTTATCCTTCATACCTTTAGCTTTGGCGAAGTCATCCAATATTTGTTCACAGGCCTTAACTTCTTCGATAATGGGCACACGATGGAGAATCGTATCATCCATGAACTCTTGATGGATATTTGGGTTACTTTTAGGGTCAATCTATAACCCTTTCATCCCCCCTACAATGATCTATTCTTTAATGGTTCTACTAAGTGCCTCAATTTCTAGAATAAAGGGGAAAATAGATAGTGGGTTTACCTTTCTTAAGCCTCTTATGGGGGATAAGGGCCTACATGGGGCCCCATTGACCATAATTGAGAAGTTTCAATTAGTGACTAATGACATAACCTACTACACCCAATATTGATCAAAATTAAAAGCCCACAACGTTCTCTCCATATATTCCAAGCTCAATTTCTCATAATCTTTAGCTATATCTAATTACATTACATTTCCTTCCTTTTGTCGTACATCACACAGTGGATGATTTCATGAGATTGGATTACATTATATAGGATATTTCTCCCCTCCATAAAGCATATCTTCTCTTCTAAGATCAGAATTGGGAGAAAATGATTCAACCAATTTACTATAACTTTGGAGATGATATTATATATAACATTACCAAGAGTGATACAACGATATCAGTTTGGGAATTTTTTTTCTTTTATTTTAGGATCATAGTAATTAGCGTGGAATTCAAGGCCTTAAGAATTATTGTTGATCTGTGAGATTCTTCTACTACATAAATATCTCGGCCTACAATATCCCAATATGGTTTAAATAAATCCATCATAAAAGCATATGTGAGAGACACTTCCAATTGAGATATCCTATACTATTTTTTACAACTCCTCCAAGGATATGGGCCTCACAATATTGGCATTCCACTCCTTCACGATTATCCTTAGTATGTTCTTCAAAATTTTATGGATGTCAGTTCATCTGTCTCCTTGGGATTTTGTGGCTATTTTCTCAAAATGTTGAACCAAAATATGCTCAATCTCGTGATGGCTATGGAATGGTTTCCATCCTTGTCCTTCAATTTTAGGATTTTGTTATGATTCATATGGGATACTATGGTTTTGTGGAATAAATTAGTGTTCCTTTCTCCTTCCTCAAGCAATTGATCCTGAGATTTTTGTTCCCATAATTTTTCCTCTTGTCTACATCTCTCCTCCCATTCTTGTTGGATGGATTGATCCTATTATTTATTTTCGTTTTTATATCCCTCCTAAGCAAATTTTATTTGAAGCTCCTCCATTTTTTATACTATTTCCTTTCTGGACTAGAAAATACTTCCAAACTCATGTATATTCCTAGTTATGATATTATCTTTCACCTGTTTTAATTTATTTTGTAGTTATAACATCTTAAACACTCTCGCTTCTTCCTCCTCCTCTCACGATTTTCTTATGTTGTCCTGTTTTGGGGAAAACTAGTGTCTTTTGGAATGACTAGCCTTCTAGGATTGATAACTACCATAGAAAAATTAGTTTAAAGCAATTTAACGATTTCTTCTATGGATAATAGATAAGAGAAATATAATGGAACCAACCTAGAAATTCCTCTTAATCTCTTGCTTGACCTATCTCCCCCTTGATAGAGCTTGCAACTCCTCCCCATATTTAACCCTCTTGGAGAGTACTTGCAGAAACACTCTAACGAAAAACCATCAAAGCATATTAATCTATTATAACATAAACATTATAGAATCAAATATATAATGAACATACAATAGCATTTACAAATGATAACATTCACAATTGCACAATCATATGGAAGTAAAATTGAAGAATTTTATTAAATAGAAGGGAGAATTACAAACCAATTATCTGATCTAGAATCATCCTCCGAGCATCAATCCCTATTCACCTCATGAAATAGCAAGATCACACCAACAATACAATGCTACTTCCTCAATTACAAACTATCAGCACTTCCTTGCAAGTCATAATATTCTAGCCTCTGGATCTCTTAGATGAGGGATCCATTTATAGATGTGTGCAAAGGTGTGAGTCATCACTGGATTTTTATTAGTGTTATTTCACTTGTTACAATTGGTTCCACTTTGATATTTCTTGGATCTCTTACTCATCCCTGGGCTAATTCAGAGAGGAAAGTGTCGTAGGAGAAGTTTCTAGAAGATTCTATGAGCAACCACTTAGCAAACTATCTCGGACATTTGTCCATCCTCATCCATCACACCCTGTAGAAGGCCCAAACAGTATGCATCACACCTAGGCAGTGTAACACTTAGTATGCATTGTACCTTGCCAATGGAGCAGTCAGTATGTTTAGTTTAGGCCATTTCTGGATGGTTTCTCAGGTGGAAATTTTAGGGAATGATGTAATCAGATGACCATGTTCTTTCAGGGTATAAAACAAATCTTTTAGGGGTTTAAGAGCCGTAGTTTATCAACATATAAGTTTGGGGTTGAAGTGCCCAAATATGTTTATAATAGTTGCCCCCTAGAGCATGAAGTTGTAAATCTTGATGTCGGGTGATATGCTTCATCATGAGGATCCGAGGTTTCAAACTAGAAGGTGACCTGCATAAGTTACAATACAATACATCATCATATATAATTTTCATGATCTAGCTAAGATAGGAATTCCCATGCTCAACTTTACAAATTCATTTCATGTACATAGATGAGATAGTCATCTCCAGATGTAGATTGTTGATTCTTTAGATGTAGATTCATCATCCTTGGTTTGGATGGCCATCCGTGCAGCATCTTTATACATTTGATATTTTTATATCCCTGAATATATCGCAGCCTAGATGGATGATACTAGATCCAAGGTCTTCAAACTCATTCAATCTTCATTCGATGTACAAGTCAATCCATGTAAATAGATGTTCTGAAGTCAAACATGGAGAGACATCGCCTGATTACCAGCCAATAATGTGAGTTGTTAATAGGTGTGTGAGGAATCACCGAAAATGATAATGACCCTCAAGGTACTAAAGTACAATTCACGTGGTGCGAATATATGATTTGATGTCAAACACCATGCAAAATCTTTTGATTGAAGGCCATTGATGTCAAGCTATCACTGGAAGTGAGAAACTTGCCATTGAGGCATGCAAGCTTCAAAGCACTGAAAGGGGTGTTTCTAAGTCAACTTCTTGGATAATGAGCTGATATTGACAAGAAGCAGCTCATTGTAGGAGGTCCTTGATGTATCCCACATCTATGACACGAAACGAAGAAAATGATTTCTAGAGGTTAAAACGATCTGATGCCACAAGGTTGAGGAATGGTGGTCATGAAAAATCGAAGGTTGAAGGTATTGCAGTGGATGAGGCATTAACTGGATTGTGGTTTCTCAATTGAATGACTTCTCTTGACCATGTCGGTGACACTAAGATGGATTGGTAGCATTAACCCCAAAAGATGGATGGTGCGAAAGACCAATGGTGAGATCACCAGTGAACGGAATACCCAACCCAACTCAAAAATGGTGATGGAGTGAAAGTTTCATGTTGAAGAGCGACCTGCTACCATAAGTTCTTCAAGTTTTTTCCATTTTTCGCCAGTCATTACTAACAAGTACCTCTTTATTTTTGTCAAGCTTTTGGAGGATAACATATGCTTATTCTATAATAATCTCTTGGGCAAACTTGTCGCTATGTTTGAAAAAGTATGGTGACAGTGAAACTCAGTCTTGTCTATAATGGACAAGTTTGTTGCTATTGTTTTAATGAGTTTAATGACAAGGATAACTCGGTCCTTTTCATGTTTAGAGAGTTAGAAAAGGGATGAAATGAAAACTCTAGAAGTTCTTCTTCGTAAAATAATCCTTTAGGTCTGGAAAAGGATAAAATAATACAAAATGGATGACTTTTTTAATCACTTTAATGAGCAGAGAAAGGTAAGAGCTCGCACTTTTTCATAGGATAATCCCTCGGATCCGAAAAAGTATAAAATTATACAGGAGGGATGACATTTCGAAGCACTTTAACGAGTTGGAAAGGCCAATTACTTGACAATCTTTTCATATTTAATGAGTCTAAAAAGGGTTTAAACGAGACTTGATTTGAGGAACGAGTGGTGTCTAGGGTGGGAAATGGTTTCGGCTTATCTTGGAACTTATCAAAACATGGTGAATTCTGTGAAGAGGTTGGCTAATAAGTCCACTCATCACAACTATTCCTCAAAAAGGGGTAAAACAACAAGTGAGAGCATATGATTGGCCAAAGGGATGGATGTGATGATAGGTACACAACCAAGGCTCAAAGGTTGATAGAATGGCAATCACAAAGGTTATTTAGGTGGTGGGTTCTTTTTTTCACAAGCTTGAACCATGGGGGAACTATGCTTGTAGTCAATTTCATTTTTACACAAGCTTGAGATGAGAAAATTTTGCTTGAATCAGTGATCCAAGATGTTCACTTCCCTGTTTAGCACATCAGATTCTTTCTTCGGTCATTCAACCTGCTCAATCACTCCATCAATTTTATTTTAAATAC